>CAUYRH010055730.1:0-106813 GCA_963574655.1 Perodicticus potto
ATTTCAAAAGAACATCATGCCAAATCTTAATAGGAAAAGAAGAAATACTTCAAATTCATTCTACTTCATCTGGATGTACCTGATACTAAAATTGGAAAAAATATATTATTATAAAGGGAAATTACAAACATACTTCACTTAGAAATGAAGATGCAATACAAATTGCACAAGATTGTTACTCTAAAACGGATTTCTGTACTTAAGGTAAAGTAGTAAGTTAACCACTAGGGGGAAGTCAAGTATAACTGCGGACTCCACAGTTACTAGGGCCGGACACAATTTTAACAGGGACTTGACTAACAAACGCGAGCAGTGTACCCTGGTTCTTTGTACCCTCAAGGATTCCTCACAAACAACAAAAAAAGTACAGAAAGTCAGTATTTAAGTGGCCTTCAATGAACCAGCCAGAAGGTGACGTAGATCAATTTAAAGAGATGTCTGTTTCTACCTGGGAAATAACATTATGTATCTTGGCGCCAATTGTTTTCTCAAAGTCATTCATTTGTTCACTCAAAGAGCCTTTGTGCTAGATGGTCAAACTTTGCTAGTTTTATTTTTAACAGAATTAAATGACATGTAATTTATATGTCAGGAAGCTCATCCACTTCAAACGTGCAACTTCGTGTATGTAGAATTGTGTAACCACCGCCATAACTGGCTTTTGGAACATTTTTTCTCTCCCCCCAAAGAACCCTGTTTCCCCTGTCCACTATCCCCTGACCTTTGTCCCTTTGCCCAAGCCACAGGCCACCACCCATCGACCTTCTTTCTCTAGAGATTTCCCAAATCTAGACAGATGCCAATGTTTAACCAAGCATCTGGAGTTTGAGTTTTGTCAGAGAAATCAGCATGCAGCTGTGATTTTCTCCCAAAGTGATGTGGTTAAGGTATAAGTGTTCTCACGTGCTTATGCATTTATTCACGCACTCATTTTTAGCACCTGTAACACGAAGTATCTGCTACTCTGCTAATTCTTCGTCAGTAGAGTAGAATTACTGGGTAGAGTTTGTGACTTACTGGAAACTCAATATGGCTTCCTTTGAGTTGTACAGAGAAGATGCTGGATGCTCATCAATGATGTGTTCCAGACAGGTAGGATCTAATAACAACATCAATAATAATCAACGCTTATTGAAAACATCCTATGACACAGTTGGCAGTGTTCTAAGAACTGTGTAAGCTCATTTCAAAGGCACACAATATCAAGCTAGGCTGCTTTGCATCAAATAAAGAAGATGAATGTAAGTGAGCTTTGAAAGCTCTAATAAACCATGATACAGTATACGGTTACACAAAATTAACAGTACACGTTCCTCCTCTATAACCTCTGAGATGACAAAGCTGAGGTTTAGGTTTGCACAGCTATGGAATAGAAGGCTCCTAATTTAAACTCAGGTAATCTGTCTCTAAGCCCTAAGCATGACATATAAACTCACGAAATGCATGAGCTGTGAGTTAAGTTGCAATTTCAGTCTTGTTATACGAACTGAAATATTTAGCACTCAACAGCGATTTTTAGGCAAAATCGCCTATTTTTGTTTCATCAACATTCAGTTTTGAAGCATGCTGTTCCTTACTCTGCCCATCTCTATTATTTCTCCCAACACTGTTTTAAGTAGTATTTGGCAGCTAGGTAAACAAAAGTACAGCTGCCCTAAGTAAACTTTTTCAAAATTGTATCTCTTGTTTAAATACTTTGAGGAAACAAAACTAGAATTTTTATGTGAAATAATAGTTCTATTAAAAAATGATTAATTACCAGTTGATGATGGACAATTGACTTTTGAAATAGTCAAGATGTGCATGAAAGCACAAGGTCTACAGAAAGATAGGGCCAAGTGCACAGGGGGCTGAAACAGTTTAACAAGCCTAAGGTCTTTCTGAAATATAGTCGGGGGAAATCTAAGTGGGGATGACAGTGTGAATCAAAGAGATGAGTTGGAAGGGTGTTCTTGGAAGTAACAGCACCTGACCAGAGTTTTGATGGAGACAAATAGAAGTTAGTTAAAGATAGGGAGAGATTTGAAGGTCTCTCAAACAGAAGTCCATTATCTATGAAGACTCAAGTGTGGTGAAGGTATCGTGCCTATAGGTTGGTGTGTGGTGGTGAAATGTACAGATGGAAATGAGATTGGAGGGGTGGGAGAATCCAGAAGACTTCAGACAACAGAGATATATAATCAAATTTATTTTTCAGAAAGGCAGTGTAATGGAACAAGTATGTCCCCCCAAATTCCATATGTAGAAATCTAATACTCATGTGATGGTATCAAGAAGTGGGAAAATGGGTGGTCATTAGATTGTAAAGGTGGAGCCCCTAGGAACAGGATTAGCACCCTTCTAGGAAGAGGCTTGTGGTTCAGGCTTCCTTCCCTGTGAAGACACCAGGAGAACTTGGCAACCTGCACCCTGGAGGAGGGGGTTCCGCTGAACCTGACCTTCCTGGCACCCTGATCTCTGACTTACCAGAGAAGGATCCTATTACAACCTATTTGAACACATTTCTTCACTCATCCTCCTGGTAAATTCTTTGTCACCCTTCAACTCTTCGTTCTGCTGTCGACTCTCCCATAAAATCTTTTCTGCCTTTTTTAAGGCAGGCACAGGAGGTGTGTGAATGTACACCCAGCCCACACACTCAATACTGTCATCACCTTGAATTCAAATTGTTTTGTTACATGTCTCTGAGTCTATTAAACTGTGGGCAAAGACACCACAGCTTTTTATGTTTTTAATCCTCTCTCCTTAAGCTTTACAAAGTTTCTGGAACCTAGTGGGTGTTCAGGAAAACATTCAGAACTCGGCTTCCTCAGTAATTTGCTCACTAACTTGCACCTGTTAGAATGACTATGATCAAAAAGACAAAAGACAATAAATGTTGGTAAAGATGTGGAAAAAAGAGAACCTTTATACTACTAGTGGGAATGTAAATTAGTACAGCTATGCTGGAGAACAGTATCTTCAAACATTAAAAATAGAACTACTGAATGTCTGATCCGGCAAGCCCACTTCTCATAACACAGCCGAGGGACATAAGACCAGCGAGCCCAAGAGATATCTGCACTGCCACGGTCCCTGAAACACTAGTCAGAACAGCCGAGTGACAGAAGTAGGGAATCCGCCGAATGGTCCACCAGTAAATTAATGTAGAAAAAGTGTTTTATTATACACACACACATATGTGTGTGTGTATCGTCATCCAGAAAAACAGAACTCCTACAATTTACACCAACATGGACCCACAGAGTATTACGGTAAATGAAATAAGCCAGGCCAACAGATAAATATGAGCTGATCTCATTTATAAGCGAAATCTAAAACTGTTGCACTCACAGAAACAGAGGGCAGAACAGTGGTTGCCAGGGACACGGGGGAAGGGAATTGGGAAATGTTGGTCAGCAGGTGCAAAGTTTCACTTTTGCAGGACAAATAAATTCTGGAGATCTTTCTTACAGAGGGGGACTATAGTTAAGTATCATGTATTTGAAGAACGCTAAGAGAGTAGATCTGAAGTGTCACCACCACCACCAACAACAAAAGAAGACTGCAGTAACCATGTGAGGTGAAGGATGCGTTAATTGACTTGGTCCTGGCAATCATTTCACAATGTACATATATATATGCAGATTAACGTTACATTGTATGTTTTAAATGCATACAAATTCACTTTAAATTATACCTCCATAAAGCTGAAAAACTATATTTAGAACTAATCTTTCTGAATCACCATTCTAAATAATTTTCAAATCGTTATTAGCTATAGCTATATCAAAAATTTTAGCTGTATCAAAAATTAGCTCTATCAAAAGTTTTATCTATACTCTAGGGTTCAGCACATGAACTTGCACATTGCAACATATTTAAGGTCTTTTTTTCATGTCAGTAGGTGCCTAATATCCTTAGACTTCTAAACCGTTAAAGGGAATCAGATGCTGTTAAATGTTTAATGAAGATGTTTCTGTATAACCACAGTGATTTGCTAGCTTGACCTTTTACATTCATCTTTTTGTGCATCATTGAAAACATGTCAAGTAATGCTTTCAAAATCTCTGCACAGGGTTACCGTAATGGCTTAGATCACTGTTTATTATCTTTCCATTGAGAAATCTTTGTAATAAACGAAGTTCTTAAAATATTGCCACCTTGTCTAGAAATACAGCACTTAAGAAGCCTCATGATACAGTAACTGCTCTTCCTTAGTCTGGCTTCTGGCAAGAGTGCAGGACAGACTAGAGGCAATTTTAACAAGGACTCGAGAAACTTGATCATTTTTATCCTCAGCATTAGAAAAGACTAATGATTATAAGCAAAACTGACTATGAGTTAACTATGATACTTAACAGACATTAGAAAAAATGTTTTAAATTTCCCTTAAAACACAAAGCAGTCTCTGTCAATACATTAGCAGAATGGTGAGGGTTTAAGGCCTGGAGTCTTTGGATGCTCTTGTCATTTGCATTGAAAAACTGCCTTGAAATTCTTGGATGAAAACTGTCAAATTACAAAGTAAAAATATCTCACCTCTGAGGAACTGTGTGATGTGTTATTCCAGCAATGGTCCTTTAAACAGTGTTGGAGGACTGTGTGTTTGGTTATCTGCTTAGTATTTTTCCTGCAGTCTTAGCATAGCTAGTTGACAGCAGCATCTGATAAGTGTAAGCTCCCCCTGGCTCCCTTCTTCTGAGGGCGGCTCTGCACCTGGATGGGCCTCTGCCCTCCCTTCCAGTGTGCAGTCTGGCTCTTGCTCTCAGCGGTGTTCCCATCTCACCTACTCTCCAGACTTCCCCGATGTGGTGATAAGAGCAGAGCCCAGGCCTCAGGGAGAATGTCCACAGCCTTTCTGCCTCTATGACCTGTAAGGCCAGGCAGGAGACCACAGACCTCTCAGACATGGTAGTTTAAGAGATCAGGGGATCCTATGGAGAAGCTATTTGAAAAGGTGCCAGCAGAGTGTCAGAAGATTTGAGGTGCTACATCACCCTGGTTATATCAGGGGCCATTATGAGCCCTAGACATGGAGGAAGGAGTCAGGGGAACAGTATATGGGTCACTACAGAAGTTTTGAGACAGGCTGTGTTATGGTCCATTATTTCACTTCCAAGAAACTCAGTCCACAGCGTCTTTCCTGATTCCCCCGTGCTAGTTTCAACGTGCTCAGCGTATTGGTGTTTCGGGGCAGCTTCATCTGTTTCCATCTGCATGGATTTTGCTTTTCTTGATTTTTGTGTATATCAAAACTTGAAAAATGACCCACATAGCTGTGGCCAATGACTTCATTGTAGGAGCCACACCGTGGCTTAGCAGCAAGGGAGCCGGGAAAACAGTCACCCCAACTTGACTCCCCTCCACCCCTCTGGTGTGCTGCCAGGGTCCGTTGTTCACTGAATCCACCCTGAATGCAGAGGATGAAGGAGCTTCACTGATCCAGTCTACAAAGGTGAGTGTCTCTAGGCAGATGATACAGAGGGTGACAGAGATCACAGCTGGAGGGTGCGCGGGGAGCAGCCAGCACACGTGTTCCCTTCACCTCACTATTCAGAGCCGATGACATCAGTTAGGGTTCTAGCTGAGCAGACTCTGTGGGATGTACTGGTGAATGTATGAATAGGTAACGGGTTAGAGATGGACAGCCAGCTGGATGCATGGAATTGTATGTGGACAGGTGGATGGACTGTGGTCTGAATGTTTACGTCTTTCCATTTATATAATTTCTATGTTGAAACCTGACCTCCAGTGTGATGACGGTGTTAGGAGGTGGGGCCCCCATGAGGGTGAGACAGGAACAGGATTGGGACCCTTTGCTCACTGAGAGCTCTGGCTCCCTGTCCACCGAGTGAGGACACAGTTAGAGGAAGGTTTCTACAGACCCTCGCCGGACGCCACACCTGGTGGGACCTGGATCTTAGACCTTCCAGCTGCCACCATTGTGAGAAATAAATTTCTGTTGCTCCTAAGTTCACGAAACACCATACACAGTCTCTGGGGTTTTGTTACCACAGCAGGGATGGACTGAGGCAGGTAAGGAAACAGGAATGGAAAGAAAGGCGCAGATAGATGATGACAGAGAGAGAGATGGATGTTGATAAATACTATAAGGAACTGGCATGCATGACTGTGAGGGGTGCAAGTCCAAAATCTGCACGGAAAGCCATTGGCCAAGACAGGACAGAAGTTCTCAGGTAGGTGAAGTTCCAAGGATGGAATTTCTTCTTCCCTCAGAGCCCTTAGTTATGCGCATAAGGCCTCCCTGGAGGAGGACAAAGACGATTTGACTGGGTCTTTAGATTACCTTCTAACAGGAGCACTCAGAAATGATTACCGGGGTGGGGTGGCACAGCAGACATCAGAGATTATTACCGGGTGGGGTGGCATGGCAGACAGGAGCCTTGGACACTGTGAGGACACTGTGAGGACTCTGAGGTTGGAGAACCAAGTTTCGCCTGAGCCTGGGCATCTCAGGGGAGTCTGTACTCAGTGACATCCTCTGATCCACGGATCCACTGTCTTTGGTCTCTGTTACTCACTCTAATTTTTCTATGTACTTAATAGTTATTTCTGCTAGTCTTTATGGTGCCTAGTTTATAGATTACACTTTATCCTAGGTATGTACGTGTAAGAACAAGCAGCATATACAGGGCTTGGGGTTTCGGGATTCACTGCGGGCTTTGGATCACTGCCCTCATGGTAAGGAGGACAAATGTCAAAGTATTAGAAAAAAGAAAGAGAGAGGGAGTCAAAAAAAGCCCAGGCTTGTGGGGGGAGTGGCCAGCTTGTGGAGGGAGCAGCTGGCTTGTGGGGGGAGCAGTCGGGCTTGTGAGGGGAGTAGCCGGTCTTGTGGGGGGAATGGACAGCTTGTGGGAGTGCAGCCAGGCTTGTGGGAGGGAGCAGCTGGATTTTGGGGGAATGGTCAGCTTTTGGGAGGAGTGGCCGGCTTGCAAGGGGAGCAGCTGGCTTGTAGGGGTACAGTCAGGCTTGTGGGGGCAACGTCTTGCTTGTAGGGGGTGCAGCTGTGCTTGTGGGGGGAGCAGCCAGGCTTGCAGGGGGAGAAGCTGTGCTTATGGGCGGAACAGCCAGCCTGTGGGAGGAGCAGCCAGGTTTGTGGGGGGAATAGCTGGCTTGTGGGGGAAGCAGCCAGCTTGTAGTGGGAGCAGCCGGCTTCTGAAGCTCCACAGGCAGCTTGATGGGGTCAGAGCCCGCATCACGGTGTGGAGAGCATGACCCAGCTGTGGGTGGCAGGAGGCAGAGCAAAAGTAATTGGTTTTGCCAAGCTGCATACTTGGATAGTCTTTTCTATATACTTAGCATTTCTACTTTATTCTTCATGTAGAAAAGATTTCACATTTCCTGGCTTTTCCCCTTTGGAATTCTGGGTTCTACTCTGACCTTCCTGTACCATTCATGGCAGGGTTAACCTGGGAAGATGCTCTCTGAAAACTGAAACTGTCCCCCGATTAGGAATCATCAAACAGAAGAAACGCTTGTGCTTCACTGTACTGTCGTGAGATTGTTTCATCCATATCCCTTTGATTCTATAAAATCACAACATGTCTACTATCATGAAACAAATAATCTCTCACAGAATCTCTCCATAGGTCGCGGGAGTCTTAGCTTGGGCTTGAGTTGCATTTTTTTTTGGACAAAGGCACATTTCTTGGACAGGTGGCTGGGCCTAGCAGGAGTCTCATTACATGAATAAAGGGGACACCATTGGGACAGAAGCTGTTGAGGAAAGAGAGAATTGAGTAGGATTCAGTGTTTCCAGGACATCAGGCCAGTGTCTGAAAAGTCGAGGAAACAAGAATACAGGATAGTCCCTGCTACAGAAATGATCTCTGAGGCCAGAGTGTGCGCAGGCCGGACCACAGGGCAGGAGGGTTGCCAAAACTGAGTGGAAGCTGGAAGCAACAAACCCAGCAGAGATGTTGTGGTCATTATTTAAATATCTGGGAGAATGAAAGGTCAGCACTAGAGGCTGCATCTCAGTGGCCACCTGCTCTGGGCGCTGCTGCCCAGGGTGCCATTAGGATGGCTGCTCGCTGACTGGGGCCCCCTCTCTACTCTCAGGTACCCCTGAGTGACACCCGAGTCCCCCACAACTAAGATATAAACAGGTCTGCAGTGCTTATAGGTTCAGAGCATCACAGGCTGAGGCTGAGGCTGAGGCTGGACCTCCCCTGGACTCACACCCCTGCTCAGCTCAGCCCTCTCCCACCTGCCACCTTCAGCCCCTGCAGAATCCGCACAAAGGCATTTTCTCTCAGCAGATCACTTGGCAAAAACAAACCTGCTCCAGGTTGTACTTCTAGAGAATCCAACCTGAGACATACGCCAAAATAGTTTCTAGATAAATTTACAAAGCAATTTTTTCCGTGAAAAAAACTAGATATGTATTTATATTACTCTAAGAAGAAACAAAACTGAAAGCTAGAGATAGCAAAAAAAATTTATAGATTTCATTTCCCTAAAATGTGAATGACAAGATGGAAAAGTCAAACTTGTGGAAAATTAGAGTGTATTTGAGAGTCAGCGAGTTCATCTCTTTCACATAAACGTTAAATCAACATCCCAGAGGAAAATGTTCAAAAAATACAATTTGTGAAGAGCAAACGTCTTCACAATAATAATTCAAAGGCTATGTTTAAACAATGAGCCTCCATTATGTTGGTATATGAGAGTATTTTTCTTTTGAAAATGATAGTGCTCACTGTGGGTAAGAATGCGGAGTAAAAAGTATTTTTTTTTTAACAGAATGACAGTGGGAAAATGAAAATTGGTATTTAATTTCTGTCAAACATTTTTTGTAGCATGTTACTTAAATGTTTGCATATTCTATCACAGAGAAATTCCATGTTCAGTCATTAATCTTGAGAAATTATAGATACTATTCAAAAACTTTTAACTCTTACAGGTCTGTCTTTACCTCCAGCCCCTTCCTGTGACATCACCTCTCATACTTATAGGCTGTTTGATCCCCTCCAGGGCCCTGTCACACAGTATGGTTAATTATTTGGCTCTCCCAAAATAGCGATGTTAAAAACACTAGTTAACAGAATTCTCATAGATTATATTCTGTGATGTATATGCTTGACTTTTAAAAGCACTAATAAACATTTGAATCAAATTATAGCTTTTTTGATATTTCCTTACTTTCCTTCCCCTTGGTTTATAGTTTTACTCTTTCCTTTATTAGGACATGGAAGAGGAAAGTGAGACAGGAGAGAAAGACAGAGAAAACCATTTTCCTCAATTCTGACATGAGCATTTTTGATTGCATGTCTCTCCACTTTTATAAAAAGAGCCCTTATTAGACAGAATTCAGTAAATATTTATTTTCCTGATTGGACTAGCTCTCATCGATAAAGTTTATTTTTCTCTTTCCCCTCTCCAAGAAACCCTAGCAAACTGTAATCTCATTCCTCATCCTCGATGCTTTTTCTTTTATTTTTTTTATTAAATCATAGCTGTGTACATTAGTGCAATCAAGGGGTACAATGTGCTGGTTTCATATACAGTCTGAAATATTTTCATCCTTTCTCTCTTCCTCCTCTTAGGAACATCTCCTGAGTCATTTGAGGATAACAAGTAATAAAATTCTAATTGTTTAAGGAAGAACCATCGAATGGAATAGTAAATTCTGGCAATCCATTGTTTACTTAGAAATAAATGAATTGCTTTACTTTCAAATATACTAACAGCAGAAGAAACCCTGCAAATTATAAAGAGGGGATACATTCCCAAAACATGATGTTGAAAAAAGAGTTACCATCTTTGGAAATACAGAAATCTAAAAATAATTTGTAGCCTTCATTTTAAATTAGGCTATATTAAAACTAGTTTATTATTGATACCTTCTTATTATCTAAAACACATGTATTAGTTATGATACGAAAAGCAAACGTTTTGCCTAACATTATCTTTCTTCCCCATAGAACTGCAGAATTCAGGGATTTTCCATAACTTCCAGCAGAGGGCTGGAGAGAACTACTTCCATGAGGGCTGCTGACCTGTCTTTGTTTCTGCCGCTGAAACTTTGTGCACAGAACAATCAATGAGCTGTCAAACCAAATTTGCAAAAAAAATGCATGGAATCTGTTCAATCCAAGCCACCTCCTTTTTCCAAAAATTGTTGTGCAGTTTACTTTAGCACATTAAATTATGAAAAGGAGATTTGCATGCTCTAAATTAATTTGATTGAAAATATGACAAAGTGGAGAAAAGCAATATGGCCTTTGAAATTTTGTACATTATTTATGCAGGAAATTCATGATAGGAAACTTCTAAGATATGATCAATTGGTACTAACACCAGATTTCTTCTGTAGTGACTTCGTATTTAATATTATGTATGAATTTTAGACTAAGCCTCCTCCAGTAAAATCAAGAAGAGAATGAAAATCATTACAGTTGCCTACATTACATATTTCTGAGAGGTGTTTTAGGTAGGGAAAGGAATGAACGTGCAAAAGTCAGTCTGAAGGGTGGGTGCCTCTGGATCAGTGAGTAGGGCGCTGGCCCCGTATACAGAGGGTGGCCACTTCAAACCTGGCTCCAGCCAAACTGCAACAACAAAAATAAAAACTAGCCAGGCGTGGCTCAGCACCTGTGGCTCAACGGGCTAAGGCACCAGCCACATACACCTGAGCTGGTGGGTTCGAATCCAGCCCAGGCCGCCAACCAACAATGACGGCTGCAACCAAAAAATGGCCAGGCATTGTGGTGGGCGCCTGTAGTCCCAGCTACTTGGGAGGCAGAGGCAGGAGACTCGCTCGAGCACAGGAATTGGAGGTTGCTGTGAGCTGTGATGCCACAGCACTCTAACCAGGGTGACAGCTTGAGGCTCTGTCTCAAAAAAAAAAAAAAAAAAATAGCCAGGCGTTATGGCGGGTGCCTGTGATCCCAGCTATTCGGGAGGCTAAGGCAAGAGAGTTGCCTAAGCCCAGGAGTTGGAGGTTGCTGTGAATTGTGACACCATTGCACTCTACTGCGATAAAGTGAGACTCTATCTCTAAAAAAAACAGTCTGAAAATTTTTTCAAGTTGTTTACAGACCATGCTGCTTTTGAGATTTGCACTGAATCTCCTGAAGTCTAACAAAAAAATTCTGAAGAAATCTTTAATACATTTGGCACCTTAAATATAAATTAAATGGCCTTATTCTTTCTTAATTCTATTTAATTTTCATTAAACCTACGAAATTAAATTTATTTTTGGTTAGGTGACAATTTTTTAAAGTTCTATGGCTATTATGTGAGTCATTGAGGGGTTAGAGAGAACATTGACCAAAATATTTGAAAAGACACATGACTCTGACCTGGATGTTCAGTGTTGTAATGCTATTAAAGGTGTTCTAGTACCCTACAGTACTAAAATGTAAGCAACAGAAAACAACTTTGGCCAGTTTAAACAGTAAAGCATTTCATTAAAAGAATACTTGATAGCTCATAAAATCTCTGAGCGGCTGAAGACACAGGTTTGTTTGAGGAACCAGGGAGGACGCCAGTGTCTACACTATCACTGAGGACACACCAGGAACGGCAAAGACTCAGGTCCTCGCCACTGTGGAGTTGACACGCAGTCCAGGGAGGAAAGACTAAAACAATCCATCATACAAATTAATACACTATATAATTTTGATAGACAGTGGAAAAATAAATTATAACAATTAAAACACACTCAGAGAAAGAGGGGGGGGGCTCTCACCTCATAAAACCTATCTATTCTTTAGACAATAGCAAATTTATTCAGGGTCAACTCCAAGTTTTACAGGATAACACATACAACTCCAAGTCAAAGATTTCTAGGTTATGTCCACTAATTGAATTCTTTAATTCAATTATCACCCAGATTCCCTATTCTGCAAAGTCCTAGATTTATAGGTATAGATGGCATGGAATTCATCATTTTCCTTCATTAGCCTTTTAATGTCCACAAGAAAAAGGCATAATGATTTCTCTTTCATTTCTAATTTTATTCATATTTTCAAAGAACATTGTTTGCTTTCATTGATTTTCTTTCATTTCCCTCTTATAATTTCATTGATTTCTGCCCTAATTTTTATCATATTACATCTTTTTATTTTCGCTTTAAATGTCAAATGTCCTGCTTTCTCCAGATTCCTAAAATGGAAGCTTAGATCATTAGTTTTATACCTTTCTTCTTTGCTAATGTATGCATTTCGTGCTATAAATTTCCCTCTAGGTACTGCTTTCACTGCATTCTACAAATCAAATTTTGATGTTTTGTATTTATATTCATTTATTTCAAAAAGTTTTGACATTTCTCTCAAGATTTATTATTTGATCCATGCGTGAGAAGTATGTTTTTTAATGTTCAAGTATTTGGAGATTTCCCATTCATATTCCTATTATTGATTTCTAGTTTAATTCCAGGGTAGTCTAAAAGCAGACGTTCTATGAATTTTACTCCTTTCAATTTGTTGAAATGTTTTTGTGGCCCAGGATGTGATCCATCTCCTGATGTTGGATAGAATGTTCTATAAAAACGAAGTACATCTAGCTAATTAAGAGCACTGTTTATATCATCCACATCCTTCCTGACCTCTGCCTGCTTGAGCCGAGCCGTCCTTTATTAACAGAAGGGAATTTAAGTTTCCAGCTCTCTGGTTAAATCTTCGTGGAAAATTGATACCTTTATCACTTCGCAATCTTCCTCTTTATCCCCACCCATCTTCATGTTCTGGAGTTTGATTTGTCTGAAAGCAACTTAGCTGCCCTGGCTTCCCTTTAATTAGTGTTAGGTTGACATAGCCTTCCTCATCGCTTTACTGTGACCTATCTGTGTCTACTCAAGGTGGGTAACAATGAGTTGGGTCTTGTCTTTTTCTTCAGCATTCTGTCTTTTAACTCGTGCACACAGACCATATACACTTAAAGTGATTATTGATATACTGGGATCAATATCGGCCATGATTGTAACTATTTTCTATTTGTGTACTTGTTCTTTGTTTCTATTTTTATCTTTCCTTTCTCTATATTCTTTGATTTTAATGGATTATTTTCTATGATTCAATTTTCTCCTCTCTTAACATATTAATTTTGCTTCTTTTAAGCAACATTTTAGTAGTTACTCTAGACTCTGCAATTCCCATGTACAGTAAATCTCACTCAAATAATACTATGCCACTTCATGGGTAGTGCAGGCACCATAAAACAGTGTTCCCAATTTCTCCCTCTCTTCCTTATAAGGTTATTGTCATTGATGTCATTTAACCATAAATTATAATCCATGCAATAATTTGTTGTTATTTCTTGGAATAAAAAAATTACCTATTAGATCAAGTGAGAAAAAGAAATTTAAATGATTTTACTTCCACACAATTGATTCCTCCTTTAACAATCTTTTTCTTTCCTCTTTTTAAATATAGATGTAAATTTTTATTAATTACCATATGCAACACAGTTCTTCTGTGTTTTATAATTTATAAAAGAACTTCTTTTATAAAATACCTCTTGCAGGGCAGGTCTACTGATGATACATTGCCTTAGTTTTCGTTAGCCTGAGGAAGTTTCTCTTTCACTTTCATTTTTAAAGGACACTTTCACTAGGTATAGAACTCTGCATCTCTGCTTTCAACACTTAAAAAATTTTACTTCCATTCTCTTCTTGTTTGCAGAGTTTCTAATGTGAACTCCAATGTAATTATATCCTTTTTCCTTCATAGATAAGATTTTTAGTTCCTCCATACTTCTTTAAAAACTATCACTTTTGGCTCAGTGCCCACAGCTCAGTGAGTAGGGCACTGGCTACATGCACTGAAGCTGGCTGGTTCAAGCCCGGCCAGGGCCTGCGAAACAACAATGACAACTGCAACTGAAAAATAGCCGGGCATTGTGGTAGGAACCAGTAGTTCCAGCTACTTGGGAGGCTGAGGCAAGAGAATCGCTTAAGTCCAAGAGTTTGAGGTTCTGTGAGCCACAGTCTACCAAAGGTGATATAGTGAGACTCTGTCTCAAAAAATTTTTTATATATATATAAAAAGTATATATATTTATGTGTATATATGTATGTGTATATATATATCACTTTTCATGCCCATGTGTAGATTTTTGCTATGTATGCTGCCTGATGATCTTTAAGCTTCCTGGATCTGTGGTTCACTATCTGTCATTATTTGTGATAAATTCCTTATCATTATTACTTTAAATGTTTCTTCTGTTCCTTTCTCCTGTCTTCCCTTTCTGTCATTTAATTATGCTTATTTATACTATTTGCAATTGTTACACAGTTCTTGGATTTTTATATCTTCATTCCATTTTCTCTGCATTTTATTTAGGAAAGATTCTGTTGACAAATCTTCAGAGTCAGGGATTCTTTCCTTGGTGTTGTTCAGTTCACTGAAGAACCCATCCAAAGCATTCTTTATTTATTCTTTATTTGACCTGGTTTTGATTTCTATCAATTCTTTCTGACCCTTTCTAAGATATCCCATCCCTCTGCTCACATTACCCATCTGTTCCAGCATGTTTTCTAATTTTCCCATTAGATTCCTTAACATATCAAAGTTCCTTATTTAAAATTACCTATCTAATGATTCAAAATCTGTGTCACATCCAAGTTCTGATGCTTGCTTTATCTCTTTTAGCCTCTTTGTTGCCTTTTAGCCTGCCTTGTAATTTTGTTTGAAGCCTGGACATCATCAATAAAAAGAAATTAAAAATAAAAATAGACAAAGATTTGAATGTTTCTCCAAGTGAGATACACAAATGGCCAATAAGCACATAAAAGGATGTTCAACTTTATTACTTTCAACTTTGATCTATGTGGGAATGCAATTTGGGTGCACTGTAAGATCAAGATGCAATTTAGGTGCACTAAGATGGCCAAGATAAAAGAAATAGACAATAGCAAGTGTTGACCAGGCTACAGAGAAAACGGAAGACTTATATATATGATGTTGGGTTTGCTAATAGCAAAACCACATTGGGAAAGAGTTTATCAACCGCTCAAAATTGCCCCAGAAATTCCACTTGTAAATATATACCCCAAATAATTGGAACATACGTTCACACAGAATCTTGTGCATAAATAATCACAGCAGCATTATTTATACTAGGCAAAAACTGAAAATAACCCACATATTTATCAACTAATGAATAGAAACATAAAATGCAGTATATCCGTAAAATGAAATATTATTTGGGATTAGAGAGAAATGATTCCCTGATACATGAACAAGAATGAACTTCGAAAATACTATGCTAATTTATTGCTTTAGATTTATTGTGTAGCACAGATATTGCAGTTTTACAAATTGACTCATCAGATCGCTATAGGTAAACACATGTTCTATACAACTTACACTACCCAAAGGTTTATGGAGATGTAATACCCACTTAATACAATAGACATTAAGGTCTTCCATGGCATGTGCTAAACAATTAATAAGGCAAACACAAATAAGAAGCAAAGGTCATCCTTAAGAAGTTACCAGCTCTACCTGAAAACAACTTACAACTGAGGCTCCATTATCATACATCTCTTTCTGAGGGCAGAGAAGGTTACTTTGAACTTTTTTTTCAACTTAGTCTTCATCACTGAATTTTACATCTATTTTCCAAGTCAAATTAACAGATAACAACCAAAAACAACCTTTCAGCAATCTGTCAGTTCATTCCAAACAGGTATCTGTCAGCATGCCAGTGACAAGGCCAGCTGGTGAACTAAAATTATATCCACTCAATTGTTACTCTTCCACGATGAGAAAAATGATCACAATAATATAATTACCTGGTTTGTGAATTTTCAAAATAATTTCAAAAATGTTAGGTGGCAGCTATTAATAAAAATATACAAACTACAGTTGAACTGTGCAGGTCCGCTTATAAGTGGAGTTTCTTCCACCTCTGCCAACGCTGAGACACCAAGTCCAGCTCCTCTTCTTCCTCCTCTCCACCAGCTCAAAGTCAAGGTGAGGATGAAGACCCTTGTGATGATCCAGTTAGATTTAATGAATAGAAAATATATTTTCTCTTCCTAAAATCCTCTGTGCCTTTTTGAGATTGACTTTCCATTTTCCGCCCCTTCACAAACATTCTTTACAATAAATTATGTGCTCGGCACTGGGAATGTCGAAAAGAAATAGCAGAAGCTTGATAATACAGTGTAGTCTCTGAAACTAGATAGGTTCAAATCCCAATCTGAATGACAGTATATTTATATGTGTGTTTATGATACATTTATGTGTTATATATTTTATTTTATTCATTTATTTACTTTTTGAGACAGTCTCACTTTGTTGCCCTCATTTGAGTGCTGTAGCGTAACAGCTCACAGCAACCTCAAACTCTTGGGCTCAAGAGATTCTCTTGCCTCAGGTTCCCAAGCAGATGGGACTACAGGTGCCCACCACAACAACCAGCTATTTTTAGAGAATAATAAGTCTCACTCTTGCTCAAGCTGGTCTTGAACCTGTGAGCTCAGGCAATCCACCTGCCCCTCCTCCCAGAGTGCTGGGATTACAGGTGTGAGCCACCGTGCCTGGCCTATCTATGCTATATATTGTAAATAGTTATTACATACATATATGATATATCTATTATAACACAAATATATCTAGGTGATATAGCATAAGGTACATAAAGATATAAGGAGTAGGGTGCCGGCCCCATATGCTGGAGGTGGCAGGTTCAAACCCAGCCCTGGCCAAAAACCACAAAATAAATAAATAAATTAATTAAATTAAATAAAACAAGAAATGGCAACTGCTGGACATAGGTTACTTTAAAAAAAAAAAGATATATACCTACCACTAGTCATACATCACATATAGATAGATATTTATCTATCTTTGTATATATATATATCTATTCACATATATATCTAAGTAATGTCCATCTATAAACATGTCTACGTGTGTGAGATCTGTTACTTAGAACAATAAATGGCTTGTGGCAAATTCTTTATATATATTGACCATTAACAGCAAACATTTCTCACATACAAGAGCTGCATAATGTGCATTGAAATAGCAGAATTAAATATAAGAGATGCATAAAACTAGTGGATGTTTTAAATTCAGAGGTGAAAAACTTCTGAGCTATATTATTTTATCATAATGGCAATACACAGTGATGTCTGGGTTTGGGTGAGCTTCAAAAACACAGATACTTCTTTCCGGGTAAGTACTATTTAGAAACTTTTTTTTTTTTGGCATGCTTTCTAAATTATTTTATTCACTAACTAAAATGACACAGTAAAGTTGGTGACAACAAATTTTTCCATGGGAAGATGACAAATTTAATTTACTCTCCCATTTATGGATATAGTTTTTTATGTGATACGTTAGATCTAGAAAAGTAGAGAAAAAGAAAAATGAGAAATGACTTTTAAGAACTTAACTAGAAAAAACATCCATTTAGATTCTCTTACCATCTCCTCCTGCCCACCCAGACCTCCCGCCATCACCAAAACACATCAGTTCTCATGATTCTATTGTTTTTCCTCAGGATCAGTTAATGACTTCTCTGCTTCTGTCTGCTTTGAAGACATGCACATCCAATTTTATATTATTTACTGGAGAAAAGCGAGTTGCTTAGAGTATCACAGTACCACACACAAAAGAAATAAGTATCTAGAAGTTCAGGTCAACTTATTCAGCTCCTCCTTATGATTGGCCTTGGTGTAACAAATATTGTTTAGGAGATAGGAAAAGATCCATATAAACTAAATATCTATACTCTCCAGGTATAACTATCTTATTTATGTGAATCCCCCAATGGGTCTAGGAGAGACTAAAAAATATTTACCCTTGCAATTGTATCATTTAGAGGAATATATTATAATTCAAAGGCATAAGGGACTTCAAGAGATGAAAAATAACTAGAAAACAATTTCTAGTATGGAATTACCAATGGCCTGGAATGGTATTTGCTTTCCCTTTGAGTTTTGAGTCATCTTCTTTTTATTTGAAGAGATGAACAAATTACCAAGACTCGGAGTGAGAAGGAAGACTATAAACTAGAAGGAGTTATTACATACACCTAAAATAGATTAAAATCCAGCTCCAAGTCGAGTTTTTAGAATGAATTAAATACTTACATATCTCTCTGGCAAAAAGAATGGTGGTACCATATAGAATACTATTTGAGGGCTCCATTCCATTCAATGTTCTTCTTTCCTATTTGCTATTTGGAAGGAAAGCCTCTCCTACATGTAGATTTTTCTGATGAATAAGTTAATCAAGTAAAAACACTATAAATCTGCTTTTTACGTAAATTTTTGGAGTTCACCACGCCATTTGAGGCTGAGTATTCAATTTCAGGAAGCTTACAGAAGAAATCACCCTAGATATTTTTTAAGTTTGGAAAAAAATCTCTGAATTGAGAAAGTGGATCAGAAGAAGTCTTGACTTTTATTTTCCACCGGTGAAGCTGATCGCTAGAGCTTTCTCGTCAAACTCAGTCTTGATGCTTGGGATTGTAAGCCTTCTTGTTATGCTTCAGGCATTTTTATGACAATGGGCTTAAAAGCTGTCCATGGCCTTGTCAGTCTCATTATAGTTGTTTCGCATCTGCTCAAGCCTAGCAACAAATGTGTTTCTAAAGGGGAAAAAGTCTTGACATGTTTTAGATAGTGTAGATCACGTTTTAAGACATTCTGACAACCCAGACTTCTGAAACACACCTTATTCAGAATTAATTAGTAGTCACCACTGGTCATTATTTGGTGAATTGTATAGAAATCAAATTTGCACCTAAGTAACATCTCATCCAACATCAGGATGATTGTGACAACTAGCTTATTATAAAATCTATATTATAATTCAACGAATAAAAAAGGAGTGCAAAGTCAATATTTTAAAAGTTAGCAGAAAATACGACAGCAATAATACATATAATGTATGCCAAGCAAACAATTAATGAAGTGAATTAAAAAAAATTCAAAGTATTTGAACTAAACTTATTCAAAATAACATTTGAAACTTGTTATTGTTCAAAAGACAAAATGAGGTCGATGGTCACTGTGCACCTTCTACTACTTTGAACTTAGGTGTGATTTCTAGCTACCATTCACAGGGATGAACAGATAGAGTACAAACCCTTTTGCTGCCAATATTAATGGCTGAGGTATTTTAATCTCTTTCTATTCCACAACATTTATTTCTTGCTTGTTGTAGATAATATATTGCACTGTTATCTCTGAAGTGTTAAAAACAACAAAGACAATTCTGGGCACCAGAGTTTATAATCTAGTGTAAAGGCAGACAGATCAATAGGATCGCCATAAACATGAAATGCAATCAGTTCACATTTAATTTACAAATAAACCACATTATGGTCTTAGAGGTAGCATAAGACTAATTCCTTTTTTTTTTTTTTTTTTTTTTCTAGAGACAGAGTCTCACTTTATCGCCCTCGGCACCAGTGGCATCATGCAGCTCTCTGCAACCTCCCACTCCTGGGCCTAGGTGATTCTCTTGCTTCAGCCTCCCGAGTAGCTGGGACTACAGGCACCCGCCACAACGCCCGGCTATTTTTGTTGTTGTTGCAGTTTGGTCGGGGCTGGGTTTGAACCCACCACCTTCGGTGTACGGGGCCGGCGCCCCATAAGACTAATTTCAATTTGGGGGTTAAAGGGCATAATGAAAGCAATGGCATTTGGTCTAAGATGTAAAACATGCCAGGACTTGAACCTCAGTGGAGAACTGAGATTAGGGGATCAGACGTCTAGAACCCACCCAGGAACTTAATCTAGTGAGATGATATAGCCCCATCTACTAGAGAAAAGATGAGGTCCAGGACTGAAGCAGAGCACTAAGTTAAGGAGTCAATTAGAGGTGCAATTAACTACGCTGTGCAGGTGATTTATCAAAAAATGAATCAGATGTTCTAGTCTAAAGCTCAAGAAAAAGGTTTGAATATAGGAGATAGTTTTAGCATTGAAACGGAAGAGGCTGCCGGAGACAGAACACTGTAGTTACAACCCCCACCCAGCACAGAACCTGGGGGGAAGCCAAAGCTTATGAGTCAAGTGGTGATGGAGATTCCTAAAGAGGAGATCAAGAAAAAATAGGCAATTAGGAGAAAAAGTACAAAAAGTACCATGAAGTTGTGTCTTGGAAGTTATAATAAAGCAGTATGCCAGAAGAGAAAGATCTTTAACCCTATTGAGATAGGATGAATAAAAAACAAATAAGAGCAGGTAGGATGAATAAAAAACAAAAAAGAGTGTCCATTATAGCTAGAAAAGAGAAAATACTAGTAAATGCATGAAGAACAATTTTAGAGGAATTGGGCCGGGGGGTGGATGGTTTTGAATTCTCTGGAGCAATGTAAGTGTAATTGTGATGATGATTTCGTGAGGACATAGTTTCTGCACTCTTAAGGGTTGAAAACAGTTATCCTTGTGAGCCGGTGAAACATTACAGAGAATCCAAGTTTTGGTGAGTTATAGTCTTGGGAAAAAAAATTCCTTTCAATAGGATGAAGTTAAAATTGGGAGGTGAACTTTGACATAGAAGAATGGAAAAAAAGTAATTCAGAAATATCTCAAAGATCCTTAAATATAAAACCATTAAAATTATCCCAAGTTCTTAGTTCAGAATCTGTGGCACACCACAAAAAGAGCATGTGATTTTCTTCAGAAAGCACCATTGTCTATGAAGAGGTCAACATTACCAATGAACTGTGAGTCTATGGAAGTCAAGGACAGCATCTACTTTCTTTTAACCTCACTGTGACAGATGCCGTGAAGCAAGCACAATCCTCCCACGTATTTTTGGTTCCTGACCACACACTTGCCGTGTGGGTCTTCACTCTGTGTAAGGTTCAGACAAGGAAGTAAAGTTCTCACTCACCAGGTCAGCAGGTGCAAAGCATGTATGTGCCACATCATGGCAGAGGCTGTGGTCTGAATGTTTGCGTCCCCCTAGATTCATACATTAGAACCTAAGCCCTAAGGTGATGCATTAGGAGGTGGGGCCTTTGGGAGGTGATTAGTCCAGAACCCTCATCATTGGGATGAGAGGCCCAAGGGGGATAACTAGCCTCTTCCACCACGAGAGGTCACAACGAGGAGACAGCTATCCATCAGGAAGTGAGCCCTCACTGGAGGCCAAATCTGCCAGTGCCTCGATCTTGGACATCAGCCTCCAGAACTGTGACCCATAAACGTCTCTTGTTCATAATTCACCCAGTCTATGGTATTTTGTTATATTAGCCTGAATAGGCTACAAAGGTAAATATTGTATGTATCTTCTTTTCATCAAATTGCACTGAGTGACACTCAGGTTTATTAATTTCTTCTACCTCAAAGTCTTTGTTCCTGTTCTCATTATTCAATGGAGATGGTATTGTGTGGCCATTATTTGTCAGCTGATAATAGAAAACAAGCCAATAATTTAAGCTGATAACACGTGTTTCACAGGTGGTTCACTCCACCTAGCATTTTAAGAATTTTTTGTAGAGTATTTCGTACGGTTTTAATTTTACATTCCGTTTGTTGTTAACTAGAAGTAGATTAACAGAAATACATCAAGGACAGTTTGGTTTACGTTTATGATACCGCAGCCAGTTAAAATATGAATGCTGCAATTAGTTAATATCAGGTAAAGAATTAAGATGAAGAACCAGTATATGTTCTCGTGGTACCTCAAAAAACAAGTGATTTCAAGAGTGAAAAGACCCCTCCCTTTCTACCCCTGACATTTTACTCTTCACCATTTTGTCCCATATTCACGAACTTTTACTGTTACAGATCATGCAAAATCTGCTGGTTTGGGGGAAATACTATTTGGAGAAATATGTCTGGACTCTCTTGGAACTGGGGTAGACGTGCATGGTAACTCAGAACTCTTCCAATCAAAAATGGGACAATCCTGTTCTCACCAAAATATCCAAATAGCACCCAGACTATTTCCATGTCTCCCTGATACTTCAAACCCTCCTGGCTCTACTGTTCCTTTGTTCATAAATTTGCCACCTTTTATCATCATATAAAATATTATTAAGCCTATTGTTTACCAGATGTCTTCTTCCACTGTCATATAAACTCAGCAAGGGGAGTGCCTAAATATTAACTAATCTATAAAATAGGAACAATAATCCTAGGTCTGAATAAGCTTGTATTTGTAAAGCACTTTGAAGAATACCTACTCCGCATGAGAGCTATTAAAGAAATCTCTACAACAACATAAGCACGTGGATAGTTGTTCAGAAAGCTGGATCTTTTCTGAGGTGCAACTATGTGGGAGACTGAGGATCTGAGATGGGGCGCTCACGCCTGCATGTGAAGAGAGATGTGGATTACAGAATGAGGCTAGGGAAAGAAACTGAGAACGGCTGACGCCACAGTGACATCATATGATCCTTGATGTCCCACTAAACCCATACTCAGACACATTCCTGAACTTGGCGGTTGTAAGAATCAATCTTTTTTTTTTTGTTTGTTTTTCATTAAGTTACTTTGATTTGATGTCTTGAAACCTGCAAACCATAAAATGTTGAATAATACATAGACCTCCTGCTGCTATTTGAATTTTAATTTTGCATTCCACTTGTCACCATGCACCTATGTTCATGTCAGTATTCATCCAGCATTTACTGGGAGCCTGCCACGGGGTTTGGTAATGGGTCGCCTACTGAATGCATCTAAGTTTCTCAGTAAAGTAGGAGATACGTTCATTCAAGAAGATGGGGTTGAAAATTTCAGATGGGACATTTAACAAACTATAACCATGCTAATATTTGTTAAGACCTTCATGGGAGTGTTCTTGGTAATCGATGAGAAAGTGTACAGTGTACTTTCTGCTCTATGCCCTTAGATTTAAAAGTGTGCTCCACTGAAGGTATCTTGCAACCATTAGCACTGATGATATAAGTAAGTAATGCTCCAAATACTACAGGATAGCTACATCCCTTACTTAACTAGCATATCCACGGTTACTTTGGAAACAGTGCAGCTTTTTTTGACTCAGATTGCTATAGCATGCATAGAAAATGAACACAGCCCTTAAATAGCATCTGATGTATTCATGACATGACACATTTGCAAAGATACACACACCAGTTCTAACGAAGCTTTCCACATAAGAAAAGCTTGGAAACTTGTTTATCTGACGATTATGGCTGTTTTGTGTGATTTACTCACAAAACTGAATCTGTATCTCTCCCAGCAAACTACATCCACCCACCACGTTAAGTATATGTGATCTGATACATACAAACATCAAGATATCTTGTTTTCATTTAATTCTTTTGCAAGAGTGGAATATGTTTTAATGGATTTTCATATTTTTTTGAATCCATGCCAAACATTTCAGAAACTTTTCTCCTCCATGGACTGCTCATGCTTTCCTTTCTCCACGCTAATCAGCAGGGGCCTGGTGGAGGAGCCCTTCCAATGAGCTTGCTGAGCAAGCAGTAGACAATCTCCACGTATACGCGAGTCAAGCAGCTTCCAACTCTGACTTGGTGTGTAGGATGGGCCCTTGATGGCCCACGTTAATTGATGAAGGAAACAAACCAACTAAACATCTGCAGGAGGTTCCTTCCATTTGGTAGACTCACCCTCACTCACCTCTTCCCGAAGGCCCATTAATCTCTTGTATTCCTTTCTCTGTTTTTCAGAAAATATGTGGCATGGTGAAAATGCTTTAAAATGATTAAATTTGTGTTACATCTAGGAATATCAGTAGTTTAAGAGGATACAAAAAAGTTCAAAACAAATAATACAGTGTTCATGGTAACAATTCTTGGTGCTAGATTTGAAAGGTAAGTTTGGCAGGTGGCAGCTTCTTGCAGGCACAGTCCTCAGGGCACGCTGCTCTGTAGACGTAACACGCAGAGACAAACCACTTCTGAGGAGTCTGCATTTCTCATCCTCTCCCTTCTTCCTTCTCCTCCTCTCTTTCTCTCTCCTTCTCTTCTTTTCTTCCTTTTCATCTTTTTAAGGGGCAAAAAACAGTGGCCCTAAACAAAGGTAGACTTGGCCCATTTGGTCTGGGGCAGACAGGGGATGTTGATTATATATTCAACCTTATTACAGAGTTATTTGAAAGCATTTATCAATACTCACTGACATTTATACATTTCCCCAAACACGTTTAGCATTGCCCTTTACATAGGAAGTGTTCACAAGTATTTTTCAGAGAATTTAAAGCTGTTTTTGTCATTTTGCATTGTCATAAGAAATGACGATTATTTTAGTTCATGAGAATTTATGATTCTTTTCCCTCAACAACATTGCATCTTCATTTTCTAATTCTGCAATCTATTGTCAAGGATTTACTTGGTGTCAACTCCTGCATTCAGCGTTGGGGGTGCAAAATAAAGACACTTTCTGTCTTGAAGGAGAGTTCGCTGTGTAATGGGAAGGACTGCTGAGTGGGTGTAAAGAGTGAGGGATGCACATGGCTACATATGAGATGGGCACTGAGCACAGTGGATCACAGACAGAGGAAATTAGTTTCAGACCAGAAAAGAGACTCAGAAGTCCAAGATGAAGGTGCCAGCCAATATGGCTCCTAGTAGGCTTTCTTGGTGGAAGAGAGAAAACTCTGGTTTCTTAATCTTTCTAAAGGCCGCAGTCTAATCTATGCCATTGGAAGACAAGATAATGGGGGGCGAGAAGGTGAGACTGTGTGGGCTATCAGAGGAACTACAGGCTGCTGGGATGCTTTGTATCTTTATCTTGGGGCTGGCTACATGATTGTATGACATTTTAAAATATTCATAAAGCTCTGTTCATATTATTGTTTTGCAAGGTCTTCATTGCATGTCAACAGAAAACAAGGAAGGACGCCGGGGCAGAACCCAAACACCAGTTACTGCGTATTTTCCTTGTTCTAGATACCGTTAGAGACGTTGTTAGTGACACAATAATAAAAATGACACAGTGACCAGCTTCAGATAAATCATGGTTTAATCAGTGATTAAGACACTTCCATAAAGAGGATTATGATTTATGGCAAAAACAGTATAAAGTGTGGCTGCGTTTCGAAGGAGAGCGATGTAACTTCTTGTTTAGATCAGTCAGCACAGGCCGTAGTGAGGCAGGCGTGGCTGAAATGGAGCAGGGATGATGTGTCGTTGTCTCCATTGATTCCTCTTTGCTTTACCCAGGGTCTGTTAACCAAACTCTCGTCTTTCTCTCGAGGGGCATTCGTATCGGCCTTTACTTTCCTCCCGGACCAGCAGGTGCTGTTGTCGTCACTCTCAAATGAGCTTCGTATATGCCACGTTGCCAAGAGTTTCCAAGACACTTTTTCAAATATAACCTTCAGATTTGGTGAAAACCTCCATAGTCTACTTGTGGCAATAGCTGAAAGAATACAAAAAGTGAGCAAATGCCACTAAAGTTCATCTTACTAATACAAGCAAGGAGATGAGGTATATTCTGTGAGCCCATGTTCAAGGGCACAAATATTCATTCCCTATTCTCTTTCCTAAAAATATGACTTATGATCAGTTATACTGTTAAATATAGCTCATCTGAGACTATGCCAAAAGCAAATGACAGAAGAAAAACGCTGTAATCATCAATTATCAGCTGCAGAGATGCCCCAAATATGAATAGAAACATGCAAATTAGAAAATTTCCACGAATAATTTTAAATAAAAAAAAACTTTATCTCATTTACGTTTTAAATTAAAGTTCAAGGAAAATTCACAACTGTGTGCAGTACAACCCCATCGAGCCTCGTCCCTAATTCCGCTCAGACACCAGTAGGAGTCTCACGTAGGCCTCTGGGTTATTAGTTGCCGAAGTTTTCTCCATCCTTGCAAGGAAATTAACGGAGTTCCACCTTTTCTGTATCCTTGCCAGTACTTGGTATTGTCAGCATTTTTTTATTTTAGCCATTCTAATATGGCAGTGTCTCCTGTGGGTTTGATCCGTTTGTATCTCCCTAAGGAGCAGTGATGTTGAGTACCTTTTCATACACTCGTTAATCTGTATGTCTTCTTTGATGTAATAGCTATTCAACTCTTCTGTCGACTTTTAATCGAGTTGCCTGGTTTTCTTTTTTTTTTAATTTTTATTTTTTATTAAAACATACCTGTGTACATTAGTGCAATCATGGGGTACAGTGTGTGGGCTTCATATACAATCTGAAATATTTTCATCCAACTGTTCGACATAACCTTCATGGGATTTTCCCATTTATTGTGTGAAAACATTTGTGTTCTGCATTTAGTAGGTTTCACCTGTCCCCTCTTTCATGTTTACATGGATGGAGCTGGAACACATTCTTCTTAGCAAAGTATCTCAAGAATGGAAGAAAAAATATCCAATGTATACTGCCCTACTATGAAGCTAATTTATAGCTTTCATATGCAGGCTATAACCCAATTATAGCATAAGAAGATGGAAAAAGGGGTAAGGGAGGGAAGGGGAGAGGTAGGGTGGGTGGAGAGAGAGTAAATGGTGGGATCACACTTATGGTTTTCTTATTGATTTTTGATGGTTCTGCATTTTGGCTAAAGTACTTTTTCAGGTATGTGTTTCATATGTATTTTTTCCCAGTCTAAGGCTTCTGTCTCCATTTTCTTAAAAATATATTTCACAGAACAAAAGTTTTTAATTGGGATAAAGTTCAACATATCAATTACTTCTATTTTACAAAATAAAATAGAAATCTTCATCTAATCCAGGCTCCTGATGCTTTACACTAAGACTTTTCTAGAAGTCTTACAGGGTTAAGATTTATATTTAACACCATGATACTTTCCAACTAACTTTTGTATAAGGTAAAAATATGTATTCCTTTTTAACATATGTGTACTTAATTGTCTCAGCATCTTTCTTTTATTTATTTTTTATTTTTGAGACAGAGCCTCATTGCAGCCATCATTGTTGTTTGGTAGGCCCAGACTGGATTCGAACCCGCCAACTCAGGTGTACATGGCTGGTGCCTTAGCCCGTTGAGCCACAGGCGCCGAGCCCAGCATCTTTCTTTTAAAGACTACCTTTCCTCCAATGAATTTCTTTTGCTCCCTATTCAAAAGCCAATCAGCCATACATATGTGTCTAATTCTAGGATGTCTGCTCTGTCCCTTCAATATGTATGTCTCCTGCTTACTCAATACCACACAGATCATAAATTTCAGGCACTACTAATTACATCACCACAATTATAAACATAAAATCACTGGCTATATTTCAGTATGATACATGATTACTGATTATTTAAGTCTTGAAATCAAGTACCGTCAGTTCATAACTTTGTTCCTTTTTTTAAAAACTGTTTTTGGCTGTGCTATTCCCTTTAGGTTATCTTATAATTTATGATCTATTTCTATAAACTATATTATTTTTGCCAAAAAAATCCTGTTGTGGTTTTAAATAACATTTTGTTAAGTCAACATAAAATTTAAGGAAAATTGATACCTAAGGAACACTGAGTTTTTAAGTACATGAAAATCTCTCTCCATATATGCGTATGTACCTGAACACACATGCGTGTATCATACACGCACATATATACTCATGTGTTTCTAAACAAATCAATTAACAATGTTGTATATACTCAGTTATATTTTGTATTTTATTCTATTATGAATGGTGCAATTAATCCTAAATATTTTGTATTTTATTCTATTATGAATGGTACTATTTTTAATTATTTCAATTTCATTGTTCATTTCTAATGTATGAAAATATAACTCATTGTCTTCTGTTATTCTTGTATCTTGTGACCTTGCTAAAGCTAATGTGAAGGATAGGAGCTTTCTTAAGTTTCCTACATACAATAACTGAGAATAGAATGGGGCTTTATATCATGTTTTTAAGCCTGTATGTTTCTTTTTTATTTTCCTTTCTTGCCTTATTTCACTGGCTGAGACCTCCAACACAAAGTTGAATAGAAGCAGTGAGAACAAACATTTTCCTTGTTCCTGTTCTTAGGGTAAAGTCTGAGTATGATGTAAAATGTAGGGTTGTTTGTAGCGGTCTTTTATTAGATTAAAGAAGTTACTTTCAATTCTTAGTTTGCTAAGAATTTTTAGACATGTTTAATTGTTAATTGTTAATATGCTGAATTTCATTAAATTATTTTTCTTTATTTGTTGAGAAGAATATACAGCTTTTTCTTTTTAGTTTGTTGGTCTTATTTCTATTAACTGAATTTCTGGTGTTGAACCAGTCTTGCATTCTTGGTATAAATCTCACTCAATAATCATAAAACACTGCTTGATATGATTTGTCAATGTTTTCATGAGGATTTTGCATTTAAGATCGTGAAGGATATTGATCTAAATTTCTCTTTTCTTATAATGTCTTTATGTGGTTTTGTTATCTGTGCAAACATGACTCATGAAATAAGATGTTTTTCCTCATTTTCTATTTTCTGGAAAAATTTCTTTAGAATTGTTATTACTCTTCCTCAAATGTTTGGTGCTATTCATCAATAAAGGCATTCAGACCTTCATCTTCCTTATTAGAAGAGTCTATTTGTTTGTTTTACAGAAATTTGATTGTGATCTGTTTAGACCAGTGGTTCTCAACCTTCCTAATGCCCTTTAATACAATTCCTCATGTTGTGGTGACGCCCAACCATAGAATTATTTTCATTACTACTTCCTAACTGTAATTTTGCAACTGTTACGAATCGTAATGTAAATATCTGATATGCAGGATGTATGTAGGTGACCCCCTGAAAGGGTCGTTCGACCCCCAAAGGGATCTCAACCCACAGGTTGAGAACCGCTGATTTAGACCAAGATTTCCTTGGGTTTACCTGTTTGGATTCCTTTTAGCACCTGGAAGCTTCTTTGGGTTTATGTCTCAGGATAAATTTAAAAGGATTTCAGCCATTATTTCTTCACACCTATTTTCAGTTGCATACTCTTTTGTTCTCTCCTTTTAAAAGGCAAGTTCTTTTTCAGGACGAAGAACATTTATCATTTGCAATAAAACAAATGATACTGTCGCAATCTACATATTTTACCATAATGTTTACGCTTTGGATTACATATTCTACATATGCATTCTTATTATATTCTGTGTCTTTTTTTTTCTTGACAGGTTTATTGAGATATAATTTACATACCATAAAATTTACCCATTTAAAGGGTACAACTCCATAATTTTAAGTATATTCACAGATACGTGCAAACATCACCCCAGTCAACTTTATAACATTTTTATCGCCTTGCAATGAAAACTTGACCTTCAACATTCTCTTATCAATTCCTTTTCCTGCCTGCAGACCTGAGCAACTACTAACCCACCTTCTGTCTCCATGGATTGCCTGTCTGGGTATTTCATACAAATGGGATCATACAATGTGTAGTCATTTGGGAGTGGCTCCTTTTATAATACTTGGCATACTCTTTGAAACAAAAATGTTAGCTGCCATCAGTGCTCTTTATGTGAAGTAGATGTATTACAAAGAAGGGGTAAAAACAGCTAAGACTTAGCCTCCACATTTCCAGCCTCCATAGCTGTTCCCAAGACTATCTCATATAGATGGGACCATCATAAGTAGAGACTTTCGACTGAGGATTTAGAACACACCTACAGTTAAAAAGTCCCCATGACTTTGGGTGCTAACAGAAGATGAAAGTGTTATAGAGTATCTCATCATGTCAGGGAGCATGTGTAACACATTTACATGGTAGTGAGTCAAAAAAACATTAAGCCGAATCTTCCTAAGCTGAGTACTGTTCCTGCAAGTGTCTTTACCTTATCAGAGTTTCAGTGTTGTCATCACACACACACAAACACAAAAACCCTAAATATATGAGGTAATGAATATGGTAATTAGCTTTCTTTAGCCATTCCATGATCTATAAATATATCAGAAAGTCAGGTTGTACACTGCAAATATATTCCATTTTAATTTGTCAATTTATAAAAGGACTACCAGATTTTTTGCAAGAAGAGTTGCTAAAAACGTTGAAACATTGGGAGCAACACTTATTGTCCATGAAAAAGCAAAGTATTTGCTCCTGATAAATAGATGTGTCATTTTTCATTAAAGGGATCAACTATGAACTTGAAATCACTGAACAACAGTCTGTGTGGCAAGAACATTGTCAAGGTTGAGAAACATTCATTCAGTGCAACTTGAAATAAAAACTGCTAAGATGGGTCACAAGTGATGGTGCTAGAAGTATGTGTTGAACAGAAAAAGGCTTATTTGGAAAAACTTACCAAGATTGTGAAAAAGTAAGGTATTTGAGGCTTGTGCTTGTGCATTGCTGTAATCATCAGCCAATGGTTTTCAGAAGGTATTTGAGATTATCACGTATTATTGAATATTAGGGGCAATAGTAAAATTCAGTCCCGCTCACAGACTTTGCTATTGTTAGTTCTGTTAATTTTTATTAAAAAAGTAGAATATACTAACTTACCTTACCATCATGCCAGCAATTCCATGCCTTGGCAGGGGTAAGGTTTTGGTGCAAATTATCCTTCCTCCATGCTCTTCAGGGCCTCTACGAAGTACCAGCCTCACACTATACTGTAGATTCCTTAACAAAACAGAAAATTCACCCTGAGTCAAGGGGTGTGTTAAAGTGAGTCAGAAAGTGGCAGGACATGTCCTGAGACAATCTGCACCATCTGGGAAATCTATCGTGACTCTGGGAGCCAGTCTTGTAAGTACACTTCCCTTCTACAATTAACTCCTCCTGTCAATGTTCAATTTTATGGTTCAAAGGGCTCGTAAGACCCAGGTAATGATGGACAGTTCAGGCTGTATCATCAGTGGTGCCCCACGGCTGGTAGCTCTGAACCTCCCGAGAGGTACAGTTAGCACAATGGCATTGACGTGAGGGGTGAGCGTGATGTCCTGTGGGGAAGCATGACTTTCAAAGCCTCTTCATGGTAAACTGTGACAGGGGCTAAGAGAGTTGCCAAGGTTTTAAGGCCATATGATAAGGTAAATATTATGATTTCTTTCACTAGAAAGTTAACTACTTCAGAAAACGTTTCAAACAGTGAAAGGGCATATGCAGTGAAACCACTGTGCCTCCTGTAGCCTGTGTTGGGTTATTTTAATGAAGACACTGCAGCCGTGAACATCACCTGATGAAGAATGTTCATGATCATTATCCAGAAGAATCATGATGACTCTTTCATGGGACAACCAGACACTGTAAATAAGGCTCTTTTATGAACTGTAATCACTGCCTCTTACTTGCTGATGGTGAAGTTAATCTTGGAAACTCCCCCAAGACTAGGGTTTTATGGCTTCATTTCTTGGTGAGCAAGTGAAGGCAATTTTAGGACCATCTCTGTGGTCTTTCTGTGACAACAGCTCTCACTCTATGGATTGGGTGTTAATGTAGTAGTTTTTCCAGGTACAAATCGTTATCTATTCTCACAATTTCTTTTTTTCTTTTTTTTTTTTTAAGGTTAAAGAAATGACTATGGAGTGGGTAGATTCCAAAGGTAGACATGAACTCAAGCCAAGACTCCATTAGTCCTCTTAATTTCATTAACCCCACAGTGACATTTTAGGTCTGATGAGTGTCAGTGCAGAAATGGTATCTAATAGCTGGAATAACCATACAGTTCATAAGATAAGCCAGAACACCTTCTAGATAAGTGAAGTTGATAATAAATGAACGAGCTGCTGTGACAACAAGCATGAACCAGGGCTTTCCCAGAGCAGTGAGTGGCTGCTCCACCTATGAGCAGGTTAGCTGGATAGTCTCCTTTTCTAGATAAGTGGTTATCCTAGTAAATGGGTGCAGCTTGATGGAATTTTTGCCAGAGAACCAGCTCTTCTGGAAGGAACTTTAGTTTTGTTACTTCTCTTTGCTAGAAACTGAATGAGCGATTAGAATCCCCATGTGGGAAGCTAAGGCAGTTGAAGCAGTTGCGCCCACTGAACAACAATAACAGCAATGACTATTAACAAAGGACAGTAACAACTACTTATGCATGTGCCAAACTTAGCTTAATGAGTTGCCCATATATTTTCCCTCTAGAATCTTGGTGATTAATTAGTAATCACTACAGATTTTGCAAGCCAAAATAGTCCGAGCATAGCTGTATCTGTGCAGGTTACTGTGGAAATGGAAGAACATGATTCTGTTGTTTGAGCACCACCAGCTGGCCTGTCCCTCTCTGGGCCCTCATTCTCTACACTGAGATCAGGGACTCCATCCCATGATCACGGGTGCCTGCAGACGACAGTCACCACAGAGCTGGGCAATGATGCTGGTGTCTCAATACCAAGACATTTCTTAATGCCTGTTAAAGGAGGACCTTCAAGCATATGTTAAAAGGGGGCATGTTTAGGGAATGGCTGAGCAGTGTGCAAATAATGTACTCTTTCTCTCATTCCAGATCCCTGAGCCTCCTGGTACCTTCATGGCAGCATGCCATGGAAATGTTTGCTCCTTCACTCTACATCTATGGTCCCCAACCCGTGGGCCATTGACCAGTACTAGTCTGTAACTGTTGAGAACTGAGCCACACAGCAGGAGGAGAGCAGCAGGCTAATGGAGCAGAGCTTCATCTGTATTTACAGCTGCTCCTCATCATTTGCATCACTGATTGAGCCCCATCTCCTGTCATATCAGCTGTGGCATTATGCTGGCACAGGAGCAGGAATCCTACTGTAAACTGCATGTGAGGGATCTAGGTTGCATGCTTCTTAGGAGAACCTACTGTCCCACAACTCCAACCAGGGAAAAATTATTTGAGTTCATTTATTATTGCTCGTTCATTTATTATCAACTATATAAAACCAGTGGTGTCAAAAAGGTTGGGCACTGCATCTATGAAGCAAATTTAGGTGCTGAATTTTATTAACCTTTTCAGAGACAGTTGTGGCCATTCTCAAGTACTCAATAAATCCCAAATTCTGAGGTTGTCCAAACACATGAATAAATTTCTCCTAATCTGAGTATTATAGCCTGCCCTTGTTTCTCTAATATTTTCTAAGTGCACTTCTCTGTATTTTTCCCAAATTCCTGTCAAAACAAAACATTGAGGTCCTAAAACTCCTTTACTGTTTTCCTTTCTACCAGACAAATCCTTTTGTGTCTTGTGTGTGTAGGAGTGTACAAGGGTGGTTAAATCTCTTTGTGGGTCTGAACACAATGAGGCTTAACAGCTGTCGTTCCTTCAGACAGCCATCAACTATCTCAATCGTGGCCATTTATAAGAAGTTCTGTGTTCTCGGTGGGGAGAGGGAAGATGGATAACGGTCTCCCTTGGCCAGGAATATCTGGAAATTCAAACTCTTCAGTATCTTCTGTATTCAGTATCTTCCAATTTGATCCCATTTTTTTACTCGAGAACTCAATCCAGCATGAGTTGTTTTTAATGCAGCAGGAGACACTGGATGGTTGAGTCCTGATCCTATGTGGCACTTGCAGTTAGACTTGGTATAACTGACCTCAGCCCATCTGCCTTGCAAATCCAAGCATGCCGAGGAGGCCCTTGCAAATTCAAGCACACACAGGAGGCCCTTGCAAATTCAAGTGCACTTTTCCAGGCGTGCTGGAAATGAGATATCCATGGTCTTCCGTTACTTCTTTCCTTGTGTCTGTGCTCTAAGACTTTCTGAGGCTTCCAGCTGATTCTATAACCTTCATAATCAGAGTGTCATCTAAGCCATTAGTGCCAGAGTCACTGGATCTCTCTACATCTTGCCCTTCCCTTACGCTCACTCTCTTGTCACAAGCATGATGAGCTGAGTAATAGTGCTGCAACCACATGTGAAGTTTTTAATTTGACTCCAGGATAAAGCTGTTTGTGCCCTCTTCAAATATGGTAGCAACTCAATTCTAGAAACACATGAGGGCCTATTTTCATGGGCTACATCTGGTAATAGTTATCCCACAAGTCAGAACCCTCGCCAAAAAGAGAGGACACTCACTGTTAAGGGGGTAAGTTTAACAAGAAATTCTTGGGGTTAACAAGACCAGGAAGATCACCCTTCTAGCCCTCCTGACAAGAGTTATAGTTTTGGTTGGAGGAAGTACGGTCAGTCCGTACAACCCTCCTTGGAAGATAGTGGAGAAAATATGGCAGACTCAGTCTCCTACCATCCCCTGATTGAGACCAGCTAGAAACCAGAGGCAGGAAAGCACATTGGTGCAGCCTATACCGGTCCGTCCAGGTGCCCAGGTAGGAAGAGTGGAAACTGGGTCTGTGTTGCTTGAGACTCAAATACATACTATTCACTTGATGACTGTAATAACCGAGCGCCATTTTACAAACTGTACAGAAAGTTCTAAAATGAAAGCCATCTCCTTCCCCTCACCAAATCCACTCTGAAGAAGTAAAACATTTTAGAATTTTTATAATTTTTTTCTGACTCTAACTTTTAATAACATATTTGAACATGTTGGACCAAGCTCATCTGAATCATTCTGATATAATTCTATGAAAATGTGGATAAAATAACTGCCATTTGAATACTGCTGAGATTAGATGGACGAAGTTAAGTGTCTGTGGGGGTGGTGGTATTAAATGTCAGAAATGGAGAAAATATTAAGTTTTAAGTTCTGAGCATTGAGTGCAAGTATTGAAGCCATGTTGGTTTAATCAGACTGAGATGCGCATTCTAGCCTTTATGAGAATGAGGTGTCAATGGTGAATAGGGAAAAAACTGTGGCCTTCAACTGTGATGACACAGTCACACAGCATTTGGACCACTGAACAGAGTCTGGGCTTTGAAAGAAGTGCCTGTTCCAGGACAGAAAATAGCTCTGTGCATTTACCCAGAGAAGCGTGGAGTGAAGCTTCCTCTGCCGAAGACTCTATATGGGTAAAACAGCCTCTTGCTGTAAGAAGTGGAGTGGTTCCCCAGCATGAGTGAGGCATCCATCTTTACTAACCAAGCAGTGTGGGAATCCCAGCTGGAGAAATCAGTGTAGAGACCGATGCCAGACTAGGTGATCCCCTGCAGAAAGTTAGCTAGCAAAAATGAAATTGTTCTTCTAGGACTTTCTACAATGTGAGGTGCATGAAGCTCTCACATAGGAAAAAAAACACACTAGAGATCTGATCATGAATAATAATTACAAACTACATGAGCCAATGAAATCTCATAAAGTAGACAGAGCAGAGACATAAAACAGGAGGATGGGTCCACAAGGAAATAAGAAAGAACACAACGGAAGAATCTTTCTAGATCAGGGTGAGTGTGATCTTCCCCAGAGGTTACTGTGGCGGTAAGCCTTGCTTCTTCTCCACACCCCTCAACTCAAGGCTCTTTCTCCTGCAGAGCTAATACAGGAGCCTCTGTACACTCTCCTCTGCTTCTGCCTCTCAGAATATGTTTGCCGTGGAAGGATATCTCCTACCACCATGAGCGCTTCTCCCAGGTCACCGCCATTAGGGGCACAACACAAGCCACCTGCTTCTTGAGGGTGTTCCAGTTTGCTGACATCTTTTTGAGATCTGCCACCACCCAAGACTTCTGTACCATGTCTTTCCACCTCATTCCCCCAATGACAAGTGTGGTGGCAACTTTCGAGCACTGCCACAACCAGAAAGTTCCTAAAATGCCTATTCTTTCTGACACTCCAATGGCTGCTTCCCATCATCATTCCTCACCAAAGTCTGCCTTGGTTGAAGCAGTATTTACACATAATTTGGAATTTTTAGTTATACCTCTTTCCCAGTTTCACCATCAATTTTTTTCCTTTTTATTTTTTCTGATAATTCACTATGCCTGTCAAAGAATCCAATTGATAGCTAAATACTTATATTTCCAACTTATCTCTTAAAAATAAGCTTTTTTTTTACCTTGTTTTTATAAATCTATCTTCATCTAGTTACAGCTGTGATGATTATGTGGCTCACTTAGTGGAAAACAAAGAGGAACAAAAAGGAAAAGCAACTGTCTAACACAGTTCTATAAATTGTGTTCATATAAAAAAATTGAATATGAAGTTACTTATTTGGTCCAAGAGTCAATTTTATAATTCTGTTGCTATGTCATTTCTTGTGGAATTTTTACAACTGACTGTCCTTCCTTCATCTTCTCAAATGAAAAGAGGAAAGTGTGTAATAATAAGCATAATTATCACGCTACAGGGAGGCTAAAACTATAATCTTTGATTAAGACAAGTGACATTTAAAAGAAACCCATCCGTTAAGACCCCATGGATTTTCCAATTTCTTAGGCTGAGGATAATTTTTGCTGACTTTGTTAGAGAATGGAAAAGGCATTTAATGCACACATATATAAAATTATACATTTACAGGAAACAAGTCAAACTCAGTGGAACATCTGTACCTAGGGTTACCCAGGTGAAATTATTATCAGCATAAGGAAAGAAGCCTTTCACAATACCGTGTATTGTTAATTTTTTTAAAAAAGCAAAATGATTTCTGGGAAGTATCAGTGCAGTTTGATAAATTAAGACTCAAGAGGAGTAATTGCATTACTGATCAGCTCCTACTTAGAATACGGTTTGTGGAGTTAGTTAAGTTCTTGGAAGTAGAGAATGTTATTTTGATGACAAGCTGAAGAACAAGACAGCTCTACGAATTTAAGCTTTGTAGGAAAAGGATTTGATTTTTAAGAATCAAAATGATCAAAGGATCTGGTAGGTTGGAATGGAATGTACTTTTCATGAAGATGCTATATAACTTAAAATGAGAGGTTTAGAAGGGTATTAAAATGATAGGAAATTACTTAGTTTCAGAGAAAAATGCAAAAAAGGAGGTCTCTAAATAAATCAGACATTTAGGGTTTAACAGAGTAATGATAAGGCAGGTGTGCAGAGTAACACATGGGAGGTAAGGCAGAAAAACTCAATGAAAACACATTTTATTACAGTGACTGTGTTCTTCATATTCTTGGTTTGTTAGCATATCCCACAAAATGATGGCAACCTGAAAAATTTTTGTGTTATACAAAAAGAAAATTCATGTTTCCTAATACAATGGATAACTTACTTTTCAGTCTGAGTACATTTTATAGGAAACCACTGAGGTTTCGGAACTTGTTCAGGATACAAAACCATTCTTTAGATTCCATATGGAATCTTTAGAAAATATGACATTATTTTTCTCAGAACTCAGTGGTGTGGGTTGTTGGCTTTTATCCTATTTTATACCTCTTCAAGAATGAATTCTATCACGTGAGCCTTCATCTATTAATATCAAAGAAAGAGGGAAAGAGTCTCCTTTCCACTTGTGCTTCTCAGGTATTTTTTTCTAATAGTAGATCTCAAGGTCAAAACACTATTACTAATGAAGTAGTTCTCTTTCAAACAAATGAATAAATAAACAGGCTGAATAAAGCCTCATATTCTAGGGAGTTAAATGCCTTGAAATTATCTTAAGAAACTGAGATAGGAAAAGGAAATAATGCACATAAAATTCAAAATAACATTAAACCCTTCAAATGAAACAACTGAGCCTTAGAAACGACATCCAGGAGAACCTGAGTTGACCACCCAGGTGACTGGAACAAACTGGTCAACACACAGAGGTGGTCAACATAAGGAAGTAGGCTACTCTACTCATACGTACATGGGGAGCATGCCCAGTCTTTGAAGATTAGATCAACCTAAGGAGGTAGTCGGCTGGAGGGTCTACTGTATTTGTCAACTCAGTAAGGAAACTGTTGTACTATAAAAGGAGATTACTTGAATTTTCTTAAAAGAAAGTCAAATTCATGGCTATATTACCAATACATTTGATTGTTACAGTCGCATTCAACATGTTCTGTGAAAACAATAACAAACACAATAAGAAAGAGAAAAGGAAACTTTCATCTTAAAATTTGGCTTGCCTAAGAAATAATTTATCTGTGGACTCAGGGGCTTAAATATAGTTTGTTAAAGTACAGCCACGTGTCACTTAATGATGAGGATACACTCTCAGAAGTATGATGTTAGCCAGTTTCATCGCTGTGTGAAGGCGGCAGAGTGTGCTCACAGGAACATAGCTTCCTGCAGCCCAGGCTATCCGACTCACTTGCTATTCCTGGGCTGCGGACCTGCACAGAGTGTTACTACACTGAATACTGCAGGGAGCTGTAACGCAACGGTGAGTACGTGTGCATCTAGACATGCATACACACAGGAGCTGCACAGCAAGTCACAGTGTTGTAACCCCATGGAACCCCCAGAGCATATGTGGCCTTGGTTGATGAAGTGCCATATGCAGTGCCTGACATCTGCAGAATGAATGTAACTATATCTGAGGTCAGTGCCATATGCAGCCACCTTCCACTCCAGAATGAATGTAACTATATCTGAGGTCTCCTCTTCCAGCACTGCCTTCCAGCACTTCCAGCACTGTCTCTGTCTAGAGTTCCCCCATAGGCTCCATTCTTTGCTCAGCCTACACCCCTCACCTTTCTCACTTTTTCTACACCCCTCTTTCTTTCTTTCACAGTCTCACTCTGCTGCCTCCATGAATTTGCTCTTCTTCTTCCTACCACCGGTCTGCTCGTCTCTCCTCCCTGCTCTACCCATTAGCACCCAAGGCACATTTCCTGGTGTACCTAGTTAAACTCTGACTGTCCCTCTGAATTCTTCCCAGTTATACTCTAGAAGCAAATGCCTTTTTAAATTTCTGTTCTACCTGATTTGAATTTATCAGAACAAGCAATACACTTTTCCTTGTTTTGTAAGATCTTATAAGATCTTAGGGACAACCTTTGTCTCCTATGTTAGGCAGTACAGTATTTTATGGCAAGAGTCTAACCTAAATTAATAATCTTAATCCTCTCCCCCCAGTCACACAGAGAAGAGACCACACACAGTGGACGCTCAACAGGTGATTGTCCAATTGGTGAAGGTCATGCCTTGTTAAGAATAGAATAAATACAAATATCTGAATCTGTAAACTGTTACAGAAGATGTGCTCCATAACACAGGTCTTTGATTTGGGGTTGAGAAAAATAAGATATAAAAAAATATGCAAATGTTTAGAGGGAAAAATGCATTCTGCTGCCATGAAGAAAAGATCAAAAACTCACTTATGCTTCTTTATCCAGAATGGTGACGACTATAGTCTCTCTTTCTTCACACACTGCGAAGAAACCACCCATAGATGATAGCATAGAACTTTTAGGAGAATGTGTCCCTTTCAGCAATAAAAGTTATTGAGACTCTGTCTTTCAATAACATCTATCACTTTATTAGTGGATCATTTTCTCAACATTCAATATAACAAACAGGGAGAAAGAGAACAGGCCAGAAATAAAATAAGAACTGGGACATGGGAAGAAAAGGAGAATCAAAGGAACGGAGCACAAATAGAGGTCAAAGGTGAAATCTACAAGCCTGGGAATATCTTGGGTGAATATTGAGAAATCAGGAATACGATAATGTGGCATTATAGCCACTCTGGGGATATCTCCTTTCAAACTTTCACTTTCTCAAGGTGAAACAGATCCCTTAATTGCCTGGAGATAATAATCGCTATAAATATTCAAAAATTACATTAACAGTGACTGTTCACATGAATTGAACATGAGGACAACAGTAAAGGGCCATGGACTTTGTTGTCTTGTCTTTGGATAAAATTAGTTGATTTTTGAATCATGTGAGGCCCCTGACGCCTAACACATCAACAGAGTCATGAGGAAAGTAAAAGGGCCCTTATTTCCTTATTTAAAGTCAGATTAAAAACCTTAAAAACATGAAATTCTAAGATGTGAGGGAAGTTGGGAAGAAAAGCATGCTTTTCTTTGTCTTTACTTAGCAAATACAAACCAGGTGCTTTGAAGGAGAATGTGCTCTGTGGAAACGACATTATCAGTATTCACAGAACTCCCTCAGTGGACTCGCTTCAGGCAGTTGTGAAATTGAGCTCATGCTTCAGGGTAGCGAGCTGGATGCGAGAAGCCAGAGATCTGGGTCTCATGGCAGTTAGGTTCCCGTGGAGCCCACCTATCCCCCCTCCCTCTTTCCAAGTTCTCTCTACCGTGAATGTCTGGAGCTTCCACACATGAGGGGATGGAGGCACCTGCCCTGATGCCACATTTGTGATGACCTTTGGTAGAGGACTCTTACTAGGACGAACAATATAGGACACTTACAGTCCCTGTGCACAGATGCAACACAAGGGATGTTTTACTTTAGTATTCTAAGAAACTTAACTTAAAAATGTCTTCATAGTTAAAATTATTGAAGGGACCCATTGATCATCAACAGAATATAAAAGCCAGCTGTCCCTTTGATGTGTCATCATGTTTTATTTTTCTGAACCTACCACTGTCATTTGACAGTCATGAAACCCTGATGGAACGGTACTGACATTCACCTTTTGTAGATGAGTAAAGTGAGCTCTAAGAGAGGTTCCATGTTTAAAGGAAACAAATGGAATTAGTTTTTCAGGAATCCAGGCACCACTCAAACTCAGGGATTTTGATTTAGACTCAAAACAAAACAGAGTAGAACCTCCACAGTTGACCACCTCACTATATTGACTACCTCCTTATGTTGACCTAATTTTCACAGACTGGACATGCACCACATGTGCGTATCAGTACAGTCGGCCTAGGTCCTTGTGTTGACCAGTTTGTTAAAGTCCCTTGGGTGTTCAACTTACAGAGGCTCTACTATGTGTGTGTATATATATACATATGTATTATATATCAATATATATGTATGTTACAATGCTAGGTGTTTGCATTTGTACCATATCAATGAGAAGTCAAGACTCCTATATGCATGTACTCATTTTGTAAATAAGAAAACAATTAAAATAAGTAAATTAATTTGGATAATTAGTAATCAAAGTGGGCATATTGGCTCCAGAGTTTTGTTTTTTGTTTTTCCTAATATCTTGCTTAATACATCCTTCCATCTTTTTCCCGGGCTAACTCCTATGAAATGTGCCCCTTGCAGGTGGCCTGCAGAGGTGCCCCTCAGTTCCCCGGAGTCCCAGTGGAAAATGCAACCGAGTGGTGTTCCACAGACCACTTGCTGGAAGAGCTGCCTCCTTTCCCTCTTCTACATTTGTTGTTTTTACATTTCCTTCAACTATAGTATCTGATGTAAATTTTAAGACAATGCCACTAGATGTGAATAATGGACTGTTGTTCGTCTTACATGGAATTCGATTTTAGAGTACAATGATGATGGAAGAATTTTGGAGAAATGTTTTGGGAAGAAGGATTTTCCATTTATATGGCTGCATTTCCTTTTGTGTGTTAAAATGGGACTTTCTGCTGATAAGTATTTGAATCACTTGAGTTGTTGGGTCCCACAGGGGAGGCTGGGGAGGGACTTGATCTGGAGACCAGATCAAGAAGGCCTAATGAGGTAAAAGCTACAGGGACAGTTGTTTAAGGACACAAGTAATAGAGAGGGAGAGGGCAAGTACACCCAGGTTGTAAGTACAAGAGAAAGAAGAAGTCACAATTACAAGGTTCCCATCATTACATGAATAGAGTCATAAAAGGTGGTATATGTATACTATGGAGTACTACACAGACATAACAATGGTGAACTAAGACCTCTGCATTAGCCCTGATGGGAGTGGAGACCATTTTTCTAAGTGAAATATCATAAGAATGAAAAAACAAACACATGTACTTACCATTAAATTGGAACCCATTGATCAAGACTTAAGTGCACATATGGAAATTATACTCACTGAATATCAAGCAGGTGTGAGGGGGCAGGAGGGGTGGAGTAAATTCACACGTAATGGGTGCAATCCATGCTACTGGGTAATGGGAAAAGTTATAAATATGACTGAAAGGTACAAAAACAATTCACATAGCTAAAATGTTTACATGCTCTTAATCATCTGAAATTTTTTTAAAAAAGCAGACGACTTGAAAATAGGGACCACAAGGTAGGTAGTAATAGAACAGAATAAGAGTGTGGTTTCAAACACTGCTGGGCAATCCTAGAGGTTCTGAGCAAGAGAGAGAAGTATTGACAACTTGTATTTATCAGTTTGGATTTGTTGAGAAGAAATAATAAAGGTGGTTAAAAAGATAACATGCAGCTGGTATAGAGCCTACAAAATGCTGAAATCAAACATATGTAGCTTACATGAAATTTCAAAACTGGATTAAAAATAGATGCTAATTTTAGGGAAAAACTTTTCCTAAGATCAACGTGTTGTTCACATATTCTCAGACAAAAATTGAGTTAGCCTCAGTACAATTACATGTACAGAAGCAAAGAGTGAAAATAAAAGAAGGTGAACCAATATTTATATCTGAACTTTTCAAAGATTATTCTTCCATGAATTTTTGGAGCCTTGTGATGGAAATGTTTCATTAGAAGCTTTGGGATTTCTTTACAATGGCTTCTTCTCTTAAAGACAGAGCAAGCAGCCATGGAGACCACCGTCAACTGTCCATTAAAACAAGAAAGTTATGTTTGATTGGTATGAAGGTTTCTTTAGACAAGATTTCTTTTGTTTTTTCAGGAGCGAGATGCAAAGCTCATTAAAAGCCCAGAGAATATAGTCACTATTATCTAAGCACATTAACTGAGCATTTTCAGGTAAAATCAAGATAAGTTTCTAAACAACAAATACATACAAAAGGCAATTACAAGTTTCTTATGTCCGTTAAGCCATTGTGACCTTTGTTTGAATGGCATATTCTCATAAACCCTTCTTTTGGTTTATCCAGGTTGCCCCAAAACCTATATATGACTTTTGGTCTTAGCCCTGGGCACCTACGCATGTAAGTATTGAATATTTGGCAACAGTTTAATACAAAAATCAACATGTGCTTGTCATAGAAAATATCAGACTTATTATCCTCATCTTTCTGAAAAATTATACATTCCTTTGCATTTTTTTCATTACTTAATGAGACTGCTGTCTTAGCCAGAAGCAGAACTGGGTAGGAATGTAGAGAGCTAGGACAGCAGTGTTTGCCCTGGGGCACTCATGAAACTGAGCCAATGAACGGAGAGGCAAGCTCGAAAATCTACGAGAAGAGAGACTAGGGTGTGGGAAGAAAGGAAAGCAGGGTACATAGAGCAGGAAAGAAAAAAGAAGGGAGGTTGTAAGTAGGAAAAATGAAGAAAGTAAAATAAAGACAAAGGAAAAGCTGGAGAAGGACCCAGAAGTATGATAGATTTTATGTTTAGACTGGACCATCTATTTTTTTTTCCATTTACTATTTTTCTCTTATTATTTGATCAGATTATCGTTTTCTCCCTACCCATTGGAAGTTACGACCTAGATCACGGCTCATCTGGAGTGAACAGGAAACAGACCCAAACCATTTCACTAAAATCCTAGTTTCTCTAGCTAACTCTCTTCTTCTTCTTCTTCTTCTTTTTTTTTTTTTTTTTTTGCATTTTTTGGCTGGGGCGGGGCTTGAACCTACCACCTCCGGTATATGGGGCCGGCACCCTACTCCTTGAGCCACAGGCACCGCCCCTGCTAACTCTCTTCTTATAAAGTCAGAATCTGCTCCCTTAGAATGGACTGAAACTAGCATACATTCTCGCACATAGAACTCAAATGAGGAAGAATTCCATGAAGAAAGAATTCGTCAACAGAGCCTAGACATGGATCAAGAAGAAATGTGTCTACTGCTGTCTATGAATGGTTAATAATGGAAACCTTTATCAAATTAATTTTAATGAATTTGGTGAGTTTAGACACCTCATGCAGGGAATTGAAAGCTTATTAGAATTTCATACATCTAAAAGTAAATGCCGTTAGAAAGAAAATAGACAAGAAGCTCCAAAAATAGTTTGTTATAGAATACGTAAACAAAGAAAAAATTTGAAATAGTATCCATATAGTTTGCATGATCAGATGAGATCAAAGAAAAGAGAAGTTAACATGTTTTTCTAAGAAGAATTAGGAAAAATGAGCAAACTCATAGTTTTATTTCACAGGATAGACAATTATGAAAATTAAAAAGTATCCGTGTCTGTTCAACATTAATAAGTAGCCTTTATTCCTACTGAAAGAGGAGTTGGGTAAATGGCATCCCATATGGATGTAGAAAAGATTCAAGATATTAATTTGATGGATATTGTAGTAAGTGAATTCATACAAATACAAAGGAAAAATTTCTAATTTGCTCACATGTCACAAACAATTTTTGGAAGATGTTTTGGTTTTAGATACTGCTATGCTGAATAACCCTTATGATAATATTGTACAATTTTGTTTTCAGAGAAAAATGTAGATCATTTTATTTACATGGGCATGACTCTATGCTATTACTCAGCTCGTTCAGCAAATTCACTTTCCTCACGGGCTAGCACCTTCTCTTTCAATCCAGCTCAATTTTATTTTCAACTTACACAGATAGCCTCATCACACTAATATCCTGACTTTTTCCCAAAGGAAACAGAAGCAGTATCGCGTTCTTGACATGCCTGGCACTTTGAACAACAGGTGTCAGCCTGAGAGATGGAGCTTGCAGGCAAAAATAAAACTAAATATGACGACACAACTGACCCTGGTAAGAAGCCCAGAAGCCAAACCACAGCCTCTGTTTCACTCACCCCTCCACAGTCAAGAGCTGATTGAAGACTGCCACCTTACATATGACAAACAAGAAAAAGCCAAACATGCTCTCCAAACGATCCCACAAAATGTTCTGTTTCTATTAATATTCCGTCTGTTCCCACCTTCTCCATGTCAACAACCTCCAGTTGTGGCATCTCTGAGGTCTTCTGGGTTTTTCCTCCATGATAAAACTTTCCCACTCCCCCGTCTGCCTTTGAGTCTTGGCCAAACAAATATGATGGTGACTAATTTTCTTCTTGTCATAAGCAAGCCTTGAACTGATGCACATATTCTCCCTTGGGTGGACTTCATTGATTTCCACACACCCATCCTAAGCCCTATTTTTGTTAAAAAGAAAGAGTTCCTCCTTCCTACTCTGGTTTCTGTAAGGAAGGAATTTTTCCTTTCACTTTCACCCTTTTCTTTCTCCAACCTGTGGCAAAGGAGCAAATTATCTGATTGGTAATCAGTGGGCATTAGTGCCCCTTTCTCAGTAAAGAGCTCTTAAACCATCCCAAGTCATAAGCACGGATGTTGGAGAATTGTCCCTTCTTCTTTCTACAGGTCAAATTAGAGAGGTGGTGGCCTGGGTAAGTGTGTCTGTGTCTCAGCCAGCTAGGGCCACCACAATGAACTGGGTGGCTTATTAAACAATGCACATTTCTTTGTCATTGTGTTGGATGCTGGGAGGCTGAGATCAGGTGCCAACATGGTCATGGTCAAGTTCTGGTGAGGGCTCTTGCCAGGTACAGATGACCATCTTCTTGTATCTCACATGCAGGAAAGAGGACCAGAGAGCTTGCTGGGGGCTGTTTCATAAGAGCACTAATCCCATCAATGAGGGTTCCACCCTCATGAGCTGATCACCTTCCAAAGACCCTGACTCCTCACACACACCATCGCACTGGGGGTTAGGGATGCAATAGATGAATTTGGGGGGTAAAGGGGAGTGCAAACACTGTCTATCTACTAGAATTCTATCTATTATAAATTCTATTCTATCTACTAGAATTTATAAACCCCAAATTCCCTTGGTGCAAACACTTATGGAGTATTAGCTGGAAGGTAAGGCTATTTTTAACCCAAGGATTTATCATCAATTAAGGTAACTTTTTGGCTTTTACCCACCGACTTATTCATTTGGATTTAGGGAAAATTTTGAGAGACTCCCAAGCAACAAAAACAGGTCTCCTGTTTTGTTCTGTTTTATTTTTTGTTTTCCCGCCTGGCAGGACAACACCTTGATAATTATAAGCCCTGTTGGGATCACGAAAAGTTTCAGTTTTGTAGGATAGTTCTGTTATTTATTTTGGTATTTTTCCCCCTAATCCTTTGATTTTCAAAATGTGCTCTCACCTTTTTTTTTCTTTGTAATTTTATAAATTTATAATTTTTGCGCATTCAGTGTGTGGGTGTGTGCAAATGAGCTTAATGTACTTCTGTTAATTTTCACACTGTTGTCTGCTGTGTTCCTGCTAAGCTGCTAAAATCAGCTTGGAAAAAATGTCATTGCTGTTACCTGGGTATTAAAGAAATTGTTATGTTTTTCATTCTCTTCTAAGAAAAATAGTCCTATTTTAACAAAACAAACTGTCTTTCCTTGTATGCTTTCACTTGAGGCCCCTAGGTTAGCATGGACCTGCTCAGTTACAACAAAGTCTGTGACTGCAATGGTTCTCCAAGAAGCAGCCACTGAGGTCCACGTATGTGCATAAAAATGCCAAGCCCATGAAAAATGCCTTCCTGCATTTGCTTTGTCTAAGACTTGAAGACATTTTTTATTTTTCTCATATCTAACCCCTTTAATATTTATCCAAGATTGGGTTAGCCAGTTTCTGGATGTGCATCTCTAATGAATGGGAAGATGAGGCGAACACAAAGGTAAGAGGATTTTTTCCCAATTCCAGCTAATTTTGGAGAGGTTTGGTCCTAAGTGAAGAAAGGGTCACTGCTTCACCTTCCTCAGGTAACTGATCTGGAAGTCAGTGTCATGACTGTCATGTACTGAATGTCATTTCTACTCGGCAAGGTTAGACTCCCATAGTGTTTTACCCCAATCCATTTCAATGGATTTTGTTTTGTATCATTTCCCTAGAATTCAAATCTCTTCCCATGAGCCTTTCTGAATCCTAACTTGCTTCCTGACATTCTTCCTAGTTCATTTTCACCTCTTTCCATGGGAAGGGGACTATAAAAAGTACAATTTGACTGAGTTTAAAATGTGAAGACATTCCAACGATGTATGCAACAGGAAAGTAGAGTGGAATCATTCCAAACCAAGGTTATCTGAGAAAGGCTAGTATGTATATTGCTAATTTCATTTTCCCCAACAACATCTGAAAAACTGGACTCATTAATCTGAATTTGGGTAATTGTTAAGTTTCACATCTTTATTTGTTGTTTGTTATCTTGATATGAAACATGAGATCTCTGGATCAGAGAACAAGTGTTTTATATACTCACAGGGCATCATAGCAGCACTGATGTCAACTCTCCACAGGGTGATACAATGAGGGTCACATGTCACTGTACCACAGGGGAGAGACCTTAAAATTAGGAGACCCAGAACTGGTCTAGAGCACCGAGTATAAGTTTCTTCTGAGAGAGAGAAAGACAGTGAGAGAGAGAGAGAGAGAGAGAGATTTGAGTTAGAATATAAACAAATGCTTTCTGGGAAAGTTAGAGAGATCGCCAAGGTTTTATAACTAGTTTAAGACATAATCAGAAACTCTACCAGGATGAGCCTTTGAATTCTTCTGGAGAAGGCCACCATCTCTAACTCTCAAGGCATGCTTATCATCCATCATCCCTTAACCAAATTTTTATCTTTGGTAAATCCTGATGGACAATACACATGGAACATTGTTTCCTCTCAACAACATGGAGTCTATATTGATTTAAAATAGCTTCTGACTTACAGAGGTTAACATATAATATTTTGACTTCCTGTTGGTGTAAATTTAAAAATAGCTTCAAGAATCATGTTAAATCTACTCTGCCTGTGCTTTGTAAGTGAAACAATGAAGCCTGGATGATAGCACATCTGTTTACGGCATGGTTTACTGACTGTTTTAAGCCAACTGCTGAAAGCTGCCACTCAGAAACAAGAGTTCTTTGAAAGTGTTACTTCTCATAGACAATGTACTTCATCACCCAAAGGGTCTGAGGGGATGTACAAGGAGATTAATGTTTTCATGTCTGTTAGCACAGCATCCATTTGGAAACCCATGGAGCAAGAAATAATTTAGACTTTCAAGTCTTATGATTTAAAAAATAAATTTTGCAAGCCTATGTAGCAACCATAGATAATGATTTCCATGAGATCTGGGCAAAGTAAATTTGAAACCTCTGGGAAGGATTCACCATTCTGGATACCTTTCCAAACATTCATGATTCACTGGAGAAGGTTAGAATATCAACATTAACAGTAATCTGGAAAATGTTTATTCCAACCCTCATTGATGGCTTTAGAGCAGTGGTTCCCAACCTTCCTAATGCTGTGAGCCTTTAATACAGTTCCTGTGCATCATGACCCACAGATTGAGAACTGCTACTTTAGAGGAGTCAAGAGGAAGTAATTGCAGGTATGGTGGGAATAGCAGGAGAACTAGAATTAGAGGTGGAGCCTGAACTTGTGACTGAATTGCTGTAATCTCACGACCAAATCTCAATGAGGCAGGAATTGCTTCTTATTGGTTCAGCACAAAAAGTGGTTTAATGAGATGGAATTTCAATGTGACTATTGTTGAAAATGCAGAGAAGGATTTCAAATATTACATAAAAATAGTTCATAAAGCAGTGGGAGAGTTTGAGAGAATTGGCTCCAAGTTTGGAAGCTCTAGTGTGGACAATATGCTATCAAACAGCATCAGAGGAATCCTCTGTGAAAGAAAGAGTTAATTTGGGCAGTAAAATTCATTCTTGTCTTATTTTAAGAAATTGCCACAGCCACCCCAGTCTTTAGCAACTACCACCCTGATGAGTCAGCAGCCATCAACATCAAGGCAAGAACTCCACTAGCATAAAACAAAAACAACAAAAAAACCCTGTGACTTTCTAAAGGCATGGGTGATAAATAGCAAGTTTTAGTAAAAACTCATTTTTGATTTTTAAAGTGTACATAAGTTTTAGACATAAGGCTATTGCACACTTAGTAGATAGCAGACAATGTCGTGTGAACACATATTGACGTGTTCCAGGAAGCCAACACAAGTGCTTTACTGTGATACTCGCTTTATTGTGGAGGTCTAGAACCAAACCTACTCTATAATCAAGACATGCCTGTATTCAGATTCTTTTTTTTAAAATTATTTTTTATTGAGTCATAGCTGTGTACAATAATTCAGTCATGGAGTATAGTGTGCGGGCTTCACATACAATTGGAGATATTTATATCAACCTGATTGATATAACATTCATGATATTTTCTCATTTACTATGTGAAAACAATTTTGATCTATATTCAGATTCTTAATATTTAGAAAATATGTTCTTTTGAATGTATACATACATTTATATATAAAATGGACACGAGCATATTCATGTATTTAGACATCATGTAAGTTGATAACTTAAACAAATTCCAATTCCTTCATTGAACCTCTTTTGTAAACTCTGTACTTATACTGGAATGTGTACTCAACATCTCAGTTTGACCATTTTATATACACGTAACATGGAAGAAGGTCCCAATATCCCCTCCCCTCCCAAACCGCTCTACCTGTCTTTTCTGACTCAGCATTCCCTTCCTTCAGTTATTCAGCAAAACCCTTGACATCATTTTGAGTTCTTTCTTTCCCTCAACCCCTCCATCTTTTAGCTAATCCGTTCATGAAACTCAAACATGTATGAGATACCCAGACGCTTCTCACCACATCCTCAACCACTTGATCTACGTCAAGCTCTGATCAGCTCTTGCCTGGACTAATGCAGATGTCTCTCTGCAATGACTCTTCTCCAGTCCTCATAAAGGTCACTTCAAATCATGAGCAGGTGCAGTCCTTTTAAAATGCAAGTCACGTCCTGTCACTTCTCTATTGGTAATACACCAGTGGCATGCCAGAGGGAAAACCAAAGTCATTGTAATAACCTCCCAGGCTCTAGAACAGCGGTTCTCAACCTGTGGGTTGTGACCCCTTTGGGAATCAAATGACCCTTTCACAGGGATTGGCTAAATATATCCTGCACATCAGATATTTACATTACAATTCATAACAGTAACAAAGTTACAGTTATGAAGTAGCAATGAAATAATTTTATGGTTGGGGATCAGTACAACATGAGGAACTGTATTAAAGGGTTGTGGCTTTAGGAAGGTTGAGAACCACTGCTCTAGAAGATTTGCCCCTTCCCATCCTTTCCTTATCCTTCTGACCACACTTGCTTTCAATAGACAAAAGGCCCTCAGGGCCTTTGCACTGACTATTTTCTGTGCCTGGTATTCACATAACTGCCTCTTGCCCTTTCCTCAAACTTTGTTCATCTGTCACCAACTCAGTGACTTCCATCATAACCAACCTTTTAAAAATTAAAGCCTCACTCCTAACACTTCCAATATTCCCTTCCTTTGACTATATTATGAGCATTCATCTTCCATTGAAACATATTCTTTTAACTTTGATGGGAGAAAATATTTATTTATATTTTTCCATAGATATGTCAAGTATGAGAACAACATCTGATAAGTAGACACTCGGTATACCTACTTATATTAATGAAATGAAAGAATGAATAAAGAAAGCATCTAGTGTTAAAGGCAAAAAGCATATAAACCTAGCAAGCATTTGGGAGTCCTTAAATGGAATGCACTGTGCTGACTGAAGACAGCATATTGTACAATTTGCTTAATTAACAAAGGTAGTGGAGATAAAATAAACTGTAAATTATTTTCATGGTCATTGACTAAAAACCATTTAATACTACTTAGATGAAACATGTCACATCATAAAGAGGGAGTAAAGGAGAGAAAATGAGAGCTGGCAAATATTTCACCCAGAAGGCTTTTTAGGAAAATCTTTTTCCAAAGAGAAGAGTTGAAATATGTGTCCCTGAAGAAAAGCAAGATGGAAAGTAAGAAGTATGCATCCAGTTGGAGAGTTGTAGTAACCCCATTTATTAATTTTTTTGAAAGTCCAGTGGACATTTTTAATCTTTTTGCCACTGTGGAAATTGGAATTTGATCAAAAGTTTCTGAGTGAGTTTACTTTTATGGTGGATTGCGCTGGTCATTATGGAGGATAGGTCTAAGAATATCCTGGAGAGCTGGTTTAGTTATGGCAAATTTCTTCAACATGTGAATGACATTAAAGTATTTAATTTTTCCATCATAAATGAAACTCATTTTCACTGGATACAGGATCTTGGGTTGAAAGTTAATTTCTTTTAGGAGATTAAAATTCAATGACCACCCTCTTCTAGCTTGAAAGGTTTCAGCAGAGAGATCTGCAGTTATTCTAATATTCTTCTTGTAGGTTATGGTTTTCTTACATCTGGCTGCTTGCAGAATTTTCTCCTTTATTTTAACTTTGGCAAAGTTAATTATAATGAGTCTAGAAGATGTCTTATTCAGGTAGAATCATGCTGGGGTTCTGAAACTGCTATCTGAATTTCAGAATCTCTTGGCATGTCTGGAAAATTCTCCTTCATTATCTCATGAAGAAGAGCCTCTGTGCCTTTCGAAGCCACCTCGTCACCTTCAGTAATTCCTATAAGACAAATATTGGTTTTCTTTGAATTATCCCAGAGCTCTCTGAGAGAATGATCCATTTTTGCTCTCCACTTTTCTTCCTCTTTGAGTATTTGGGAGCATTCAAAAGCTTTGTCTCAATGTCAGAAATCCTTTCTTCTGCCTGTTCCATTCTGTTACTGAGGGATTCTACTGTATTTCTCAGATCTTTGAGAGCTGCAAATTCTTGTCTCAATGTGTCAAAAATCTTTGGTGATTTTGTCTTTGAATTAATTGAATTCTTGAGAAAACTTTTGAAATGCTCCTTGAGTTTCTGATTCCAACTTTACCTCCATTCTATTAATCTTATTTGCAATCCAAATTCTGAATACGATTTCTGACATCTTTGCCATCTGAGATGTCAGATGAACAGGATCTTCAGTTGTGTTCACCATATCATTCCTTGGAGTAGTTGATCTACTCTGGTTGTTCATGTTACTGGAGTTTTCCCACTCATTCCACCCCATGATTATTTTACACAATTTGGTTAGATGAGCAGATAAGGTGAAGTTGGGTGGGGGGCTTCTGGAGTAGTGATTAACCAGCCCTTTGCCCAAGAGCTGGACTGGTGTATATACCTTTTCCCCTAGAGCTTTGCACAGGATCCGTACAGTGCTACAGCCTGAGAAACTGGGGACCTGCTTGGTGTGGTGGGGCTAAGTGGCTCTGTCTTGTTTTTGACTGATCTATGTCCTATCAACATATTTTTATATGAAATATCATTGCATTTGATATTTTGTAGGCTGACTGGTTACCATGATTCAAGTTAAAAAAAATGGCAAGCTTTGCGTGCAATTTTAAATATTTACTAAAAAGTAATAAGGTATTTTTAATGTGGCATGACCTTTTCTAGTTATCTGTGACAGAAAAATTGATTCTGTGCATAATTTTATGTTTACGAGTACATATGTCATGTCAGTTCACATGTGGGATGAATGAATCAGCTCACTGCAGAGAGACATATAGATCCAGGAATTGTTTCTAATGCACAGCCATGTATTTTGAAGCAAGTCATCCTCAAACACTTTCCATAGTTAATTTTAAGTGACATCATAATAACTATTCAAAATAAACGAAACGCCTAGATCAGGGGTCCTCAAACTACGTCCTGCGGGCCACATGTGGCCCGCTGGGTGTTTTTGCCACCACTGCCTGTCCTGCTTAACAGCCGACTCATCCTGGGCCTGCAGTGCACATGTGTGGAATGTGCACTGCACTCTCCGACTCCCCTCCTTCTCTTTGTCTCTCCCTGCTGGGTGTTTTTCCCTGTCCTGCTTAGTGGCCAACTCATCCTGGGCCCCAGTGCTCATGTGTGGAATATGCGCTGCACTCTCCAACTCTCCTCCTTATCTCTGTCTCTCGACTCCTGAGACTGAAACTCATGATTGGAGGAGTCACGAGCTTGCCTGTGCAGACCCTGCTGCTGCCTGAGGACTGAGGTAAGAACAAGTTAAGATTTATTTTTTTGAAGTTAGGAGGTCTACTTTTTTTTTATTTTGCAGTTAGTAGGGCCTTTATTTTGTGATTAAGGGGGGCCTTTTTTTCCTGAAGTTAGGAGGCCTTTGTGCAGTGTGCATAGAAATTTGTTCATAGTTTTTTTTTTAAACTATAGTCTGGCCCTTCAATAGTCTGAGGGACAGTGAACTGGCCCCCTGTTTAAAAAGTTTGAGGACCACTGCTGTTATCATTCAAGTGAAGGGACAGGAAGATTTTATTTTAAAGACCAACTTAAATGTAGATAAATGCTATGAGTATAAAGCCCCTTTTGATAACTAGGAAAGAAAAAAATTTACCTCATAAATGCATTTATAAGTTTAACAGATCTAATAGTGGACAGTCATCTCTGAAGGCATTTTGTTTTAATAACATAAAAAATTCCTCCTTGAGGTCCAGGCACACACTTATTGTCAGCCTACATATATAGGAACTATGCAAACATTCTAACTATAAGTGGTTACAGTATTCACAGACAACTTTTATACTATGAATTTTAGAAGTTAACCCTCATGGAGCTGGGTAAAATTTTTTTGATTTAACATACCTTTACGTGTATCTCACAAAATGTACCTAAGTATTTGCAGAGACTATGGATGTACAATGCACACATCAGGTGTATGTAATAGGTGATATTTGGAACTTTACATAAGAATATTTATATTTAGTTATGTAAAAAGATGGCAATTTGAGGCCAGTCAAGGGAGAATTGAAGTTACAAAGATCCTGTTTTCTCTTCCAATGCAAAAGAATGGTCTAGATGTGTTGATGTGCCAGAAGCAAAAGCATTGCGGTGTCTCACACTCACTGTCTATGTGACCTTGGACAACTTACGTTAACTTTCCTTTGAACCTTAGTTGCCTCTTACAAAGTGAGGCTACCCACTGACACACACTGCAGTGAAGATTAAATGAGAAATGTATGCAGCACATCACAGCACAGGGTCTCTCACAAACTGAGTTCTCTGCAAATGGTGATCATTACTTTTCTCAATTTTCTAATGTTTTTATTATTATTTAGCAAATTAAGTTTGGAATCCTTTAAAAGCTGAAAATGATTATTTTTCCAGTGCACTTTATTGAATTTTATTCTAAGCCAAGCATTGGGTGAACTTAAAGAGAGGAAAAGGTGAATAGAAGCTGAATGTGATTTGATTTGATTTTTGAAAGTATATTGTATTGGGAGGAAATACTATTCTGTTCATCCATATTTATGAAAAATAAATTGAACATTTAATGCCACATTTAAAGCAATTGTGAAATCAGCAAAATAATTATGAAGGTCTTTGCGTTTATAGAGAAATAGTCCTGGGGAGAAAAAAAGAATCAATTCAAGAAGAACATGACAAGTTTTCTGAGAAGCTTTCAAATTATGCTCTTAAAAGTCCTTCTGTGTAGTAAGGTCACAAGAAAAATAGTTTTAATTTCATATATTCTATTTTAGGCCGTTAACTGAAGCATACTACAAGTGAGAGTTAGACATTTACACCCTGCATGCACGGAGTAAGCACATTCCAGTTTTTGTATATCATTGGTCTGCCAGAGGAATTCATTTATAGAACTCATTGAAAAGGTTTTGATGTATGAAGGTTTTAAAAAATGTTGATATTATTTCTAATGCTTGAATTGAATACATATTTGGACCAAGTTGTGTTTATCTTTATTTAGAATTGGACAGAACATGAACGATGGATAAATACTTCATGTAAGTTAAAGATTTGAAAAACGTATAGCTACATAGGATTGTTCCACGTTTTAATCCTAAAACGAATTTTTAAAAGAATTACATAGATAGAAAGTCAGAGATAAAAATGTTTGACGTTTAAGCAATTTGATTTCTCAATCTGCTCTTAAAAACCTGTGAATCCAACTTCTCCTTCCAACCAGCTGAAGTGACAGGGACCAGATGTACATTACCTATTTAAATAGTTGGAAAACTATACAAAATATCTGACACATGAATTTTTAAACACTGGAAAACAATGCAGAGTTAAGTCTCCAAAAGGCACAGGAAGAAAGTGAGTCCAGCTGGTGCAGGAGCCAGCTGGGAGATGTTTACAAGTTTGAGTGGAGGAAGGAAAACTCCAAGAGAGCCTGGAGGTCTTTCTGACTTGAGGAGACTGATACCAGGGTATGAAGAAAGGAAGGTAGGGAGATTGTGGGTCCAGAGTAACAGATAAGAGGGAGGAAAGAAAGGAAGAGAGTGCACCACAGACACTTGCAGAGGGGGCTCTAGACTTTGGCGGAATATTGACTCACACGTGCATGAGAAGAAGCTATCCCAGGCTGGGCAGGGACCACCAGGACCACTGTAGTAGATACACCTTTGTGTAGCTCTTTTCCATCTGGCAAGAATTTCTTTTTAAACCTCTTTTATCTATCTATCTATCTATCTAGCTAGCTAGCTAGCTAGCTATTTATTTATTTATTTATTTTTGTGAGACAGAGTTTCACTTTGTTTCCCCCTAGAGTGCTGTGGCATTATAGCTCACAGCAACCTTGAACTCTTGGGCTCAAGGGTAACCTCTTGAAGTGAAGGTTTGCCATCCACAAATTATCTCGGTTTGCAAGTATTTCCTCCCGATGGATGGCTTTTCATTTCCTTAGCAGTATCCTGCGTGTGAGGATTATACATGTTTAATTTTGAAGAAGTTTAACTTATCAGGTTTTTACATTTACGTTTCATGCTTTTGTGTGTGTTCTATTTTAAAATCTCCGCCAACTACAGAGTTGTCTCTCTTTTTTTTTTTCTAGAAGCTTAACGGCATTATCTCTGCCATCTATGTCTGATTCACTTTGAGTACATGTGGGGGTATGAAGTGAGGCAGATACCTTCCAGGTTTGTTTAGCATGCAGACATCTAATTATTTCAGCACTATTTGTCGAAAAGCTCGTTTGTACTCATAAATTAATCTTTCTCCTTTGTTAAAAGTGAATTCATCATATCATATTGATATCATATCAATTTTAAATATATCAATTTAAAATTGCACACGAACTTTATGGCTACCCTGTGTAAGTATATACATATATATATATATATATACACACACACATACATACATGTCTACTTCTGTTTGCTGTACTCTGTGCTATTAAACATTTTGTCACTTCTTATGTCACTTATTAATAATGAACTATCTTCTTTGCTCTAGTTTTGCTGCCTTAAAATTAGTCATGCTGTCCCTTGTTATTTTTTAAACAACTTTTCTCTCTGCAGCGATGTCTGGTATTGTCAATTTCTCTCCTTACCCTTTTTGTCTTGATCAGTTTCATTAGCTATTTACTGATGTTATTGATATTAAAAAAAATCAGCTCATGATTTTTGTTATTTTTTTGTTTTTATTTTACCCATTTCTTCTTTGATCTTTATTATTAATTTTTTTGTGTGTTTATTTTAGTGTTAACTTGCTTATATTCAACTTCCTAGTTTTCAGGTGAAAATTTAGAACATTGATTTGAGAATTTTATTTTATTTTATTTATTGAGACAGGTCTTGCTTTGTTGCTGGGCTAAAAAATAGTGCAAGCTCAAACTCCTGGGCTCAAGCAATCCTCCTGCCTCAGCCTCCTGAGTAAGTGGGACTACAGACTCATGTGCCAGCAAGCCAAGCTAATTTTTTTTTTTTTCCACAAGATTGTGTCTCTCTGTATTGCCCAGGCTCGTCTTAAACTCCTGGCCTCAAGTGATTCTCTCAGCTCAGCCTCCCAAAGCACTGGAATTACAGGCATGAAACACCATGCCCAGCCTGATATTTTCCAATGGCAGTCTTTAATGTAAAATGATTCTTGGAATCCACAAACAGGTTGGGTTCGTGTCCTCACCAGCTACAGCGGAAAGAGTGTATCGGACCTGAAGCATGGGGTGGAATCCTCCCCCTAGTGGGGAGATTCACTCAGCCTGGATAACTCGGGCTTCACTCTAAGAAATCCTGAAGAAAAGCTCAAAAGGATCCAGCTGACTGTGAGCAGCTTAATTGCACAACAGGACAAAAACTAACACTAGGTAAAGGACTGCACACAGTGGTCCAAATGTAAAGCTCATGGCATCCAGCATGTATTTAAAATTGCAGGGCTACAAAGATGTAGGTAAATATGACCCTCAACCAAAAGAAAAATTAGCTAACATAAACGCATCTATAAATGAAGAAGACTACGGAACTCAAAGGGAAGTATGTTAAACGGTTACTGCAGATACACTTTTGTAAGCACAAGCAGGTAAATGAAAACGTGACCTTAAGAAGAAGACAAGTTGGGTTCATTACAAAACCCAGCAGAACTCACGGAGATGAGAAAGACATGATTCTAAATGAAGTACGATGGGCCTGATGACCAGCATGTTACAATGCGGGAGAAAACACCATGTCCTTTGTGACACTAGTTTAGCAATGTCCAACCAATTCTAATACACTGTATTTTTATTCCATTGGTAATATTTTATCATTTTCCTTACTGTATCTTCTCTGACCCAGGGGTTATTTAATTTCCAAATGTTTGAGGAACTTGCACCTTTCAATTACGAATATCTAAGCTAATCTCCTTGTGGTCAAAAGATACACAGAGCTTTGATTTAAACCCTTTTAAATTTACTGAGACTTGCTTTATGGTCTAGAATATGATTTAGATTGATAAATATTCCACATGTTCTTGTAAAGAATGTGTATTCTGCTGTGTTCAGCAGAATGTTTTATAAATATTAGGTCAAGCTGATTGATTATGTTACCATTTATACAGTTGGAATCTTTCTGTCTCTTTTTTCTATCAATTACTATGGAAAGTGTTCAATTGTCCAACTGTAGTTCTAGATTTGCCTATTTGTCCCTTCAGGTATAAATTTTTGCTTCAGGTATTTTGAAGCTCTATAATCAGATTCATAAGTATTTAGGAATGCTTTGTCTTTTGATAAATTGTTCAATTTGTCAATATGTCCTGCTTCACTCAAAATAGTAGTCCTTATACGAGCATATAACTTGTATCTCCTAAAGTCTCACAATACTTTGTTAATTTGGCATTAAACATTCAATCTGTTTCCTTTTGGAGTTTTAAAAATTAAAAAAAAAACTTTTTATTTTTAAAATAAATATTTTATATTTTATGCTATAAAATATGTAAAAATACATTTATGATATGTAAACATATACATAACATATGCATAAAGTGCATACATTTGATGGTAAACATGTACAGGTGTTGGCTAGCAATCATCCCACACCATTATGAGCATAACTAACCCCCAGTGGCAAACACTGAAGCAGGATTGGGGATAAACTATATACAAAGTCTCACCTAAAAGAAGCCAGACCAAGACTCTGTCTTTGAGTCTTCTTTCCTATTATGATCTAAAACCTTTCTGTGTCTAGCTTCTCAAGTTTCTTTTGTAGCCGAGACATCAATACAATCATCTGTAGTTGTTGACTTCTCCTCTGTGTCCCCCCAAGGACTGGAAGCTTGTGCCCCACCGCTTGTCCATCATCTTCACTCTGAGTATCTGTGCTCTGGTGGCTCAGGGATCTGCAGGCTGAGACGAGGTGCCCTGAGAAATTACACCTCCTTTCCATTTTCCAGTTCCTTGGGACCTTGGAGTTCCCTGTCTGAACTGCACTGAAACTTGTTTCCAGGACCTTATCCACTCTCTCCCCTAGGCTCGTCCGCCAAAATATGCCAGGGTACACCCTCCGGGGACCAAGGAGGACGCAGGGTCCGGGTGTTCACCAGGGTGTGGCGGTAACTCCCCACGCTACCGGATCCATCTGGGGGTACGACACAGACGGCCTCTCTGACTTGGGTTTCCATAAGGGAGTAGGAGTTTTCTGAGAAATCATGGCTCTCTGAGTTTATGAAAAGGTATATTTTTCGAGAAAAGAGGATAAAACACATTCATGAATATTAGTTTGATTTCTAACTTTAAATATTTCCATATGCTATTTGTGGACCTCCATTTGTACTCCTGCCCTGGACGCCTCAATGCCAAGAGGAGGTCCGATGAGGAACTCGCCTTGCTTAATTATCAGTCGTGTTCAGGGTGGTGTTTACTGCACTCTTAAATATTGAATAAATATTTGCTGAATAAATGAAACAACCAGCTAATAAATAACATAGCAGTAAAGCCATCTCCCTCAAAGAGCATGCAGCCTGGTGAGAATGATAACATGTGACTCGTGAAATTCAGTTACAAAGCATTTTATAATACAGGTTGTATGGGAGATGGTGAGTTCTTTCTGAAATTGAGACCATTTAGCCAGTGATTTCAGGATGTAGGTGATTCCCTTTTAATTACTTTTTTAAATGTAACTGAATATTTTTCTTTAAATAGTGAAATCTTGAAATTATTTTACTTGGAAATTTGACTTAAATTCTATGGAATGAGCTGTGACTATGAGCACAGTATACACTGTAATCTTTTCTTTCAGAAATAGATCATTGTTCGTTGGACAGTTTTTGAGTTCTCCATCATTTTCTTTGCTGACATTATTAACATGTCTAGCTAGCAATCGTCCCTGGATTTTTCAGGATTTAAGAAGACTAATAATAATAATTTCTCACCCATTAGAACAGAAAGGCGGCATTAGAGAAAATTTAATCTAATTTAAATTTTCCCAACTGTTAAAGAAGCAGCCAGACATGAGCGAGGCTTGTGAATAATTAGAGGGTGTATTTACTTAGTGTTTGATCTCAGACTCTCTTCAACAGATTGGGCTGGCAGAAAACTGACCTCTGACCCCTTATGTCATATATCAGTGACATTAACTTCAGGAAAGAAATGAACCTAAGTACTCCATATTTCTCACCCAAGACCATCTAGTCTTCAACAAAACTCAAAATCGAAATCCAAACCAAAAGAATTTCTAAAATAATTTAAAAACTCTAAGAATAATTCAGAGATAGTGTTTTAACCATAGTATATTAATAGAAAATTGGAGCTAGGGCAAGGACAATAGATCAGGACATGATTGCTATCAAAAGACAGCTTGCTGGCCGGGCGCAGTGGCTTACACCTGTAATCCTAGTGCTCTGGGGGAACAAGGCAGGAGAATTGCTTGAGCTTAGGAGTTCAAGGCTAGACTGAGCAAAAGTGAGATCTTGTCTCTACTGAAAAGAGAAAAGTTAGCTGGGCATGGTGGTGAATCCCTAGAGTCCCAGCTACTTCAGAGGCTGAAGCAGGGGAATCACTTGAGCCCAGGAGTTTGAGGTTGCTGTGAGCTAGGTTGAGGCTATGAAACTCTAGCCTGGGGCAAAAGAGTGAGACTGGCTCAAAAAAAAAAACAAAAACAAAAACAGTTTGTTACTCAGAGTTCCCAAGAGGAGGGGATGTGTCACACCACGGGGTAGGGGCGGGGAGGCACAAGTGTCAGTCAGAAGGGGAAGGGAGCAGGGAGATTGTAGGCAAGCACCTCACTGTTTTCTGTAGGAAGATACAGGGGACCTAAGGTTGGTGCGTTCACAATTGGCTGTTTTGAACAACTTTAACAGCCTCTGGGGTGTTGGGTTTGTCCTTAGTTGTCTAGTACCTGGGCCTGGGGTGATTAGAGCAGGGGCTGGAGGTCTAAAGTACAAGAGCCTAATAAACTGGTTAGGGTGAGGGCTGTGAGGTGTTGGTTTGTGTTTAAAGGCACACTTGGGAGGGGGGCTCTTCCTGACCCTGGTAGAAGCATGCAGGGGTGGTGACCAGGGAAGCAGGAACTCAAGCAAGGAGACGCAGGCATAGCACAGCCGTGTCCTGGGCAAAGCACGTCCAGCGGCCGCAGCAGGGCACATGTTGAAACCCTGAGTTTACAGCTGCTAGAAACATGGGTAATACGGGACAGAAGAATGTCTTGGGCTGCTGATGAGATTGGAAATGTGAAGGATGCCCGGGAAATGTTTTCATTGATCTGTCGAGGATACATCAAGACCTTTTCTCACTGAGTTTACGAGTAATTCAAAATCTGTCAGCAAGAACCAAGTGCTGAAATTTTTCTTTCTAAGATGTATTACAGCTCGTACGCATCCAGGGTGAATCCTCTCCTCTTAAATTTTTATCATCCGGCTGGGAACCTTTTGTAGTTCTCATTATTTATCCCCACTATAACCAAATTAAAGAATGGATATAATCTTCGAAATGTATTTCTTGGTTTAATAAATTTTAGTTCTTAATGCTTGATAGATATATTTAATAGATTAAAAATCCCCAAGATGTTCATAATTGTGTTTTGTGTTTACTTCTACACTTTGTGTCTTTATCCAGTGAAAATGTTCAATTCCCGTATTTCATTTTCAGACTGTTTCAGGGAAATTTTTAAGAAAATAATCAAAATCTCTATTTTTTTAAATTATTTTTTATTGAGTCATAACTGTGTACAATGATTCAGGCTTGGAGTACAGTGTGCGGGCTTCCCATACAATCGGAGATATTTTTATCCACCTAATTAATGTAACATTCATGATATTTTCTCATTTACTATGTGAAAACAATTTTGATCCGTATTTAGAAGATTTCTCCTGACCCTTCACATATGCACCACAAGTGTGATCTCACTCTTTATCATCTCTCCCCCCACCCTCTCCCTCACCTTCCCTCCCTCACCCCTTTCCCCATCTTATTGTGCAATAAGTGGATTGTAGACTTCGCTTGAAAGATATAAATTTGCTTCATATTAGGGGTGTTTGACACATTAGAGATGTATCAATTTCAATCCATTATTTTAGGTTTAGACAAAAGGAGAGCCTGTTCTCTATTACTCTATTAGATAATTTTGTAATCTCCCCCAAATTTAAGAAAATTATTAAAAATTATGATAGATTATTTTTTTCTTTATAAAAATAAGACAGAATTAAGAATAATTATAGGTTTTTATGACTGAGAAAATTTTATATACAGCAAAGGGGTTAATGTGGTATATTCATAACATATACTTAGTAAAACAATGTTTACAAAATCAGAAAGAAAACTCTAAACCCTGACATAATTTTGTCAATAAGGCATGTACAATATTTTGGTATATGAATAATTTTACAGTTATGAGGCTAATTTCAATTTGTAACTTTCCTACTACACGTCTTTACAGAGTATGCTGGACACTGGCATTTTTAACTAACAAAAATGACATGAACTTAACAATATAATCAGGGAAATTTCCCAAATTTCCTTCAATAAGATATTTTAAGGTTTAAATGCTATATACTTGTAGCATTTTTTTCCTTTTATGTTTTTGGCCGGGGCTGGGTTTGAACCCATCACCTCCAGCATATGGGGCCGGCGCTCTACTCCTTTGACCCACAGGGGCTGCCCATACTTGTAGCATTTATTTTTTGACATAGACTTCCTAAGTGAGCAGGAATTAGCATCCTGTAAAACACGTTAAGCATTGGACAATTGTTTTTAAAAATGGCATCATTAGAGGGCACTATTGCATGCCTTGTAGGAATTGCAAACTTGAATTTCAAGGCAAGTTAAGAGATTTTATGGTATAAAACTGTTTCTCCAGTTCTTCTTGATACTTAATATAAATAGATATGGAAGTTATTAAGTTTTGCCTTCAAAAGAAGTGAGGGAGGAAGAAGGGAGAGAGGGAGGGAGGGGAGAAAGGAAGTCTATGACTTTTGTTATATAATATCTATAGAAAAAAGTTTTGCCAAAGACATTTTATGAAGGTGCTTTTTTAGCAAATAAATTACAGTTCCGTTCATGGGCAAGGCTTCCTTGTTAGCATTTGATTAAATGCTTCAATAATTTTTCCATAGCAGTGTTTTTCAAAAAAGGTAACTACTAATAGCATCTGCACATTTAGTGTTAATGTGTTGTTAAATTGAAATAGAAAAGCAATATTGATGTAATAACTCTTTTTCATGCCTTCTCTCTCAGCAGTACATTTATAATAAATTAAGAGTTAGCTGACATTCAGAAACTGAATAATATTAATTGTGAATTCTTTAACATGCTGCAAACAATTTGTTTAATTTTGAATAACATTTTTCAGTGTTTATTTCCAAATTAGTTAAAGTTCACCTTCCCACAAAAGGTTGATGTTTATTCTCTTTATAGATGTTAAATTCTCCAGTCTAGCTTTTTAAATGAGTGCAATTAAAGGCTTCATCAGAAGAAATGAAATTTGCATAAACATACATGCCTTAATAGCCTTTAGTACTGAACAGAAATTACTCTTCGTCTTGATGTGCTGATAACTTGTTGCACAATTACTACGCTGCTCAGTTGTCTTTGTAACCGAATGTTTGTTATTTATCTTTTGTTCAAGTTCATTTTGTTTGTGAACAATGCATTTTTAGCACTATCCAATAATTTATTTCAAATTTGTGCTAATTAGAGAAATTTAATTCTTACATACTTACAGAGCTCTGGAAAGTACAACAGTAAATTCATTCAAATTAATACAACTTCAAGTAAGCTTATTTGGACCTGCTGGAGAAACTGTGTAGACTTTTTTTTTTCAGTGTACACTCAATACAAACTTATTTCTTCTATGTTATTTTGATTGGAATTTATGTCCTTGGAATTGTGGTGAAGTAGAATAAAAAATACAGGAAAGCACAGTAAGTACCTGGTCATTTAAACAAAGAATTAACCTCTCTCTCTTGACATGGTCAACATCTGTTTGATAAAATATAAAAAAGCCCACCATTTCTCTGACAAAACTATTTCTGAGAAGGAGTTCCACTTAATCCTCTATGTCTAGGAATCAGAGACATTTGTCTAGTACTTTTATTTAAAAACATACTCCCTCCTATACATCTTTGACGTGGTTTTATGTAATAACTGACGCGGCCAAATATGTTGGGTCAGTTCTTAGGAAGCAGCAAGCGTCAGGTCTATTGGGTACCTCTATGAATTAACACTTAAACTTATATTGGGATTATTGGTTCTTTAGGTAAGTTTAAAGTTGAATTGATATGCTGATCTGGACAACCAGCTATCACCAGGCTCGGTAGGCTTTTCACCTCTACCTACGGGTCTTCTCACTATTTTGATACATAGATGAGTTAGTTCTTGTACTGCCCATAGGTACCTGGACAAGCAAACAATGTCACATTGTCCCTATCCTTAATTCCTCCCATTTTTCTCTAAGTCCTATATATACATACTACTTTGACAGAACAATTAAAACAGGTTATAAGGCCTCAAGATGTATATATGCTTATTTTTTCTGATGGAATAGGAGCATCTGTGAGATTACATTTTCCTCCTCCATGAAACAAAGCAGTAACAATAAAAAACAATGACAATCCAAAAATATATTTGCAGAAAGGTGCAACTGTTTATTTTGCTAAGAATTTTTAAAAACATTCTATATTCTCATCAGAAAGGGAGTTGATCTATAGGAGGAAACTGCATGAGCTCACATGAGAAAATGTGCATAGTAGGTGAAAAGAAGACTGTGTTACAGAAAAACAGAATAAACACACTCAAATTTTAAAACCTTCTCATGGTTATTGTTGTTGGCCTTGACACTACCCATCCTAAATGGTAGGGAGAACACAAAGTCAATATAAATTCAAAGACAAAGAATCAAACCGTTATGTTATTTGTCAGGGGGCATGGAATCTCTGGAAGAAAGTTTCAGATCCTTGTAAATATTAAGAATTTCATTACACAAGTAACAATTTTTGGTTTGTAATGTCTGTATGGAAACCTATCAGGGGTGTCCAACCTGTGGCCGACGGGCCACATGCTGATTCTTAGAGGATTACTTTGCTTATCTGTGGTGTCAGATATTGTGAAAATTATGCATGGACTTTTTCTTTTTTGCCTCATCATCTTTTGCTAGTGTTTGTATATTTAATGTGTGGCCCAAGATAACTCTTCTTTTTCAAATGTGCATCAGAAAAGATTCTCCAGTGCAGATGAAACTATTAAGTCGCTCCTTTAGGACAGACATTTATATTGTTTCCATTTTTATATGTTAAATATGACAATGTAATAAACGTCTTTCTCTGTGTCTCCTTGTATACAGGTGTATTTGTCCAAAATATAATCTTTAATGTAGAGTACATATTCATTTGAAATACTACATTATTTTGTCAAATGGCCTATTCAAAATGACAATAGTTTCTTTGGCCTTGCTGTCTATGAAAATTCTTACATCCTCAACAATGCCAACTATTCTTAGCATGTTTTAAAATGTTGCTAATGACATGTGAAAAATAGTATATGATTTACTGCTCTTATTTGATAATCCACAGTTATGATCTACTGTTTCAATAATGATTATGTATTATTTTAGAAGCATTAGAAATAATACCTTTTAAATAACTGCCATTGAATGTGATAAAGGATGAAAACTTTGTTTTTTAAATTCCAATCATGGTTTTACTATCTTGTATTACATAGGGCCTAAATCTTTTATCTCATAAAATCAGATTTTTGGTAAACTGCCATGGTCTTTAAATGTATCCCGATTAATCAAAGTTAGACCTCAGACACTGACAATAGGAGAATAGTTTTAGGATGCATCAAGAGTCTTGAATAGGTTAGGAAAAGTTCTGCATGAAATCTATCAAAAGCCAGCGTTTGGTAATTCTTCATCTGCCCCAACCCAAAAAGCAAATCCTAAATCTGGTGTGTACGTGTTTCCTAATTATGTTTTTCATCATTTTCTAGCAAAACAAAATATGTTTTTTAAACTCTTGTTTCTCCTAGGATTTTGGCAACTGGCCCCCTTCACACTGCTGTACTCACGGACATGGCTGAGCTTCCAGTGAGGTCCCAAACAATGTTTGACTTTATTCATTGGTCACGAGACCACCAAAGAACTTACTTTTTGTGCTGAAGATTAATGTTCCTCAGTCATCAGCTCTTCTCTGTGGATCCACCCACTTCATGTGTCCAAACAGAAAGCAGACCCTGAAAATCATAAATAAACTTGCTACTGAGCCCCTTTTAGAGTTCTGGTTGAGCTTTCGTCTGCCATATTACCCACTACCTACCTGTGCTCTTCAGTAAAACCTAGGGATGGGGTGGGGAGTGGTATTTCTTTCATGCTTCAGAATCAAAACAAACCTTTAATTCTTGTAAGCTAATTCAAATCTGTAAAGTTTAATGGAACAAATGACTTTGGTAGTTTATGGATAATTTTTCCATCTTTGCTGGGGAGTTGATATGGCATTTCTGACTTATCTTTAGTTAATACGTCAAATATTTTTGTATCCTTTCTCTAAGCTCATATCAAACTAAATTCTACAGTCTCGCGTCATCTACCCTTATGTTTCACTTCTCCCTTCTTCTTTTCCTGTGTCTGTATTGTCATTGTATTTGTAGCACGTGTGCACACACACATATACATATGTACTTATGTATGTGTGTATATGGAGAGAGTTTGGGTCTCCTTTGTCGCCCAGGCTGTCTTCCAACTGCTAAGCTCCAGGGATTGTCTCATCTCAGCCCCAGTAGCTGGGACTACAGGTGCACATTTCTGCACCTGGATGTTGCATGTATTTTTATAAACCACCTAAGATCATTTTGGAAAGTGGTAGGGCAGGAACAAATTCAATTATATATACAAAAATGCCAAATGTGTTAATGGAAAAGGGCTATGCTATTCAACCCTGCAGGTTCATGAAAATCAGATGGTGGCCTTGGATGCCTGCTGAAGACCTAATCTGGGCAGAAGACACAACAAATTCGTATCAGGAGTTAGTGTCTAGAATTAATGTTATATGGCAGACTTAAAATACATCTGTTTTCATATGAGTGTGTGTTCATGTTTTATCGTGCTCAGAGCAAAGATTCATCATTGTTACAGAGTGAATGTTCGTGGCTTCCCCAAAAGGGTATGTTGTAACCTAATACCCAATGTGAAGGTATAAATAGGTAGGGTCTCGGGGGGATGATTGGGTCCCAAGGGTGAAAGCCTCAAGAATGAGGCTCATGTGCTTATAAAAGGGACACCAGAAAGCGAGCGCCCACCAAACACCAAATCTGCTGTGTCTCAGTCCTAGACTTCCTGGTCTCCAGAACTGTGAAAAGTAACTTTCTGCTATCTGTAAGCCACCAGTTTATAGTATTTTGTTTTGGCAGGCAAGTAGACTAAAGCAGCTAGGTATTCCCTTAAAGCAGCTTAAATGCTAATGGATGACCTTTCATAGGACCATTTTTATCAACACGTGTTTACTTAGGCTCCCTCAGTCCCCAACCCACTCGGTAACATCTATTGTTCATTCTGACCAGTTTATCTTAGGGTGTCCTTGACACAGAAGCTTCTTCCATGTGACAATTTTTCTAATATTGAAAGACTGGAATAGGAGCTTTTTTAGTTTTATTTTTTAGTCCTGTGAATCCTGTCTTAACCACTCTCTCCTTCCACATAACATAAATGAATTTGAAGGTAATTTGGATGTAATATTAAGAAATTCAGTAGGCAATCATAGATCATTTTAAAATTTGGACTTAGATTTGTTCTACAAGATGAGATACTGGCATTCATTAGTAACAGCAATACTTTGTTTTACTCTTAAAATTCTTTTGGTTTTATTTCATTTCTAACTAACATGGGCCGGGGAGTAGGAATAAGTATGCATAGCAAATCAAAAGTTGGGACAATTTTATAACTGTAGAGGAGAATATTCAAAATATAATTTGTATCAACATGAGTTTAAAAGCAAATAACTTTGAAAACTACCCTTATTTTGAAAAGAATAAGGAAATATAAAACAATAGTAATTTTAAAAACATAAAAACATTTCTGCATCAAATATAATAATTTGATGTGAATGACATACATGTGGGCCTGTTAAAATGACCATAGTGTTTACTATCTGTGACTTCAGATTAATTGAGCCTTTGCACAGTTGTAAATTTGAAGCTTGTCTTGATGGTGAGACATGGAAAGTAGATATTTTTTAGCGTACATTTTTCATCTATGTGAGTAAAATTACCTCTTCTAGGTACCAAATTGAAGGCACATATATATAAAAGTATGACATTCTCAATGGCTATTTATAAGAGCTTTCCTTTTACTTCCCTTACAGGAATTCTGTAATAATCTGAGTTACATCTTCCACCTAGCAGGGAATGTTCCCTAATTCACTGTACTGCAGCTCAGAGTAGAATTAATGTTTTAAATGAATCATTCGCCTTACAGAGAGAGATATATGTGGCCTCTGAACCTGAAATTACAAAAACTCTTTCTCAGTAATTAAAAGATAAAAATAAGCCCGACAGAATAAACCATTTAAATTTATTTATATATTCACAGTGTCTTTCATAGAGTTTTGGCCACAAACTTTCCATATCCACCAAGTTTCTGTAACAGTGTGGCCTACTTTGAATTTCATTTTGCAAACACTTGTGATTTACTCTGATGGTGTAGTCACTGTGCATTTATGTGGAACGTCTTCACAGTAAAAATAAAAATAAGCTCCTCTCAGAAGACTGTGCTTAACCATAAAAAAAAAATTGGCATATATAACTACTAGCATTGACAAATCAGGCATTTTTCTTTCTCTTGCTAATCCCACTAGGAAAATTAAAACACATACACATGTAGAAAAGTTCTAGGAAAATCATTTTGTTCTTAAATCACTAATTACTTTTTTATCATGTTGTTCATATTAATTTCCCCCAATATTTAAAAACCGATTACACATAAAATGATCTCAAGAGAGGCTAGATGCTCCCAAAGAGCAGAAAGCACATACACGGTGTCTCTGGTTTATTTGTAACTCACTAAATACACACTAACCATTGAATTACATTTGATGATAATAACACAAATAGCACGGAGATGCAACGGGAAAGAAGGGTTCTCTCCAGGGATGACTCAAGTTCAAGATAAATCACACCATATTTCTACATTATTAGCAAATTTACCCAATTAAATAGGTACATTCAAAGGCACATTAAAATGAGCATAAGGTTCATAAAGGCAAAGTGAAATTACAAAAAATATTATTATGTAAATTCTGGTATTTTTCTTTGTATGATTAACATGATATGAATTAAGAAGTGTACATGAGGGAAGAAATGTGTATTGACTTTTTAAAAAAATTTCGGAATGTTGGGAGGCACGTTTTGTTTGCATACTTTGCTTTTGTATAGGTTAAGCCAAAGTCATACACGAGCGTGTGCCCCTCACTCAGATAATGTGCACTGTATCCAATAATTGTGACCCCATCTCCTTCTCCCTTTCCCCCAGCTTGAATTTCATTGAGATTTACTTCCCCATATGTACTTAAGTGTTGGTCGATTCATTCCTATTTGGTATTGAGTACATGTGTTCATTTCTTTGTTCTTTCAATGTTTCACTTAGAATGGTTTCCAGTTCCCTCCTTGTTATCCAAACAAGAGATTAGATTGCCTTTTTTATGGCTGAGTAGTATTCCATAGTGCCCATATACCACATTTTATTAATCCATCCATGTATTGGAGGGCACGTGGTTTGTTTCCACATCTTTGCAATTGAAAATTCTGCTGCTATAAATATTCAGGTGCAGGGGTCCTTTGATAAAATGGCTTTTTCTCCTTTGGGTATATACCCAGTAATGGAATTGATGGATCAAATGGTAGATTCACTTTAAATTCTGTGAGGTATCTCCATACGGTTTCCTGTAGAGGTTGCACTAGTTGGCAGTCTTAATGACAGTATATAAGAGTTCCTTTCTCTCTACATCCATGATAGCACCTGTTGTTTTGGGACTTTTTTAATATATGCCATTCTCATTGGAGTTAGGTGATATCACATTGTGGTTTTGATTTCCCTAATAATTAGAGATATTGAGCATTTTTCCACAAGTTTGTTGTCCGTTAGTGTATATTCATTTGGAAAGTTTCTGCTTCAGTCTTTACCCTACTTTTTAATAGGGGTTTTTTGGTTATTTTTTGCTGATCTGCTTGAGTTCTTGGTAGATTTTGGTTGTCAGTCCTTTATCAGATGTATACCCCTTCTGTGGGTATAGTATTGGTGGACAAATAATCATAGGTTGTACTTTATTTTCTCTTAGCACTTTAAAGATTTTTCATCATTGTTTTTATATTTTCTATATTTCTGTTAAGAAGTTAGCTATCAAGTCTTGTGATTTTAGAAGGTAATTTGCACTTTCTCTCTAGAGCCTTTTAAGATTTGCCTCTATTCTATTGAATATATTAAGAATAGTTTTTCTAATGCTTTTATTCTGTAAAGAATTTACTCTTATTTTGGAATAGTCTGGCTTAGTTCTCCAGCTGTTAGCTCAGGACAGGAATTATACAAAACATTACTCAGGTAAGATTTCAATGGTTGTACAGTCTCCCCCAGCAACTGCACAGTTACTGGGTGGGACTCGGGAACAGAGTGAGCAAGTGGGTGATGGTGGAGTCAGGCTTTGTAGTGTTGAGAGGACGGGTGACCCTAGCTCCTACAGGAGGACATAAGTACCTAGCTTGAAACTCACTACTCAGGAATAAGTAGGAGTTGCACCTGGTCCCTTTGACAAGGAAGCTTGTTTGGCTAATGGACGTTATCCGTGGGAACAGAGTGGAGGGGACTCCCCACTTTCACTACATGTCAGGGCACACATCGCATTCGGTTTAATTTTAGGCCTTACATCATGGTATCAGTATGAACTGTCCTTGGAGATCTTTTTTTACTTCAACACTTGGCAACGTACTGAAATAACTGATTTTGAACAACTTTGCCTAATCTCATGACTCATCCCATAAAAACTGTATTGACATTCACACCGATGAAAAGCAAAGTGGCTGAAACAGCTGATGGCTTAGCCTGTATTCAGTTGGTGGCTTTAGATTGTGCCAATAGGCATTGTGTACTTCCCTGCCACATGTTAACAGATGAAAAGAAATTCTATTAAAATTATTTTTGTTACATTTTAACTTTGTGCATTCTTTTCTGGTATTTTTGATAACAAAAAGTTAAAACACTTCGGCTTCACATGAAGTTTGATGTACGGCATGAAAAAGGGATGTGTGCGACTGAGTTTTGAACTGGACTAGCTATATTTTTATTGGAATATCATTTTAACATTAAAAAAAGACAACTGGTAAACAAGCAATAGCCGTGAGCTGGGTAGTTAGAAGATGGACTGTCAAAAGTGCATGAAGGAAGCTGGTTAATTCAAGAAAAATAACTGATAGTATTTGTTGCCAAAGATAAGATTAGGGATTGCAAGTAAAACTTCGAATTTTGGAAAACTTGTATCTATCTCCACGGGCTTAGTAGCTTCTCGATATGTATAGACTATTTTGTTGAGACAATGATATTTACGAGTGCAATTGTTTTGCTATTGTGCGAATATGTCCATATTTAGAAAATCTGCATAATTCAGAGAAACAATATTTTTCAAATGATTTTTCATAAGCATGCATATGTAAAAGATCCATTCAAAGTGTGAAATATACCAGTGGATGGGAATAGAAAACATTATGCACAGTTTATTGATGGCATTTCATGTTCCACATTGCAACTAACATTTAAAACATCGTCGTTTGAGTTTAGGTATAATATCAAATAATAATATCCACAGTCATAAAAAACAATTATTAAAACACTTCTCTTTTTTCATCTACATGTCTGTGTAAGGCCAGTTTTTGTTTCATTTTTAAATTTCAACTCAAACCAACGTATTGCAACAGATTTAAATGTGGAGGCAGATATGAGATGCCAGTTACCTCGTATTACGATATATATTAAAGATATTTGAAAAAAAATGTATGAAAAATCATACTCCTACAATATTTATCAATATTTTCTGTTTGGGGAAAAATAGTTATGTTTTATAAAACAAGTCATTTATCTTAACCTGAAATGCATTTATTATAGTTACTATACAAAGATAAGCAAATAAAAACTTTATTTTTTAGTTTAAATTTCTATTGGAATAAATACGATAAACACAACCCACATAAACAACTTCAGAGTCCCCACTATTTTTAAAAAATATAAAAGGCCTTGAGGTGAAACTTGGGAATCACTGTGATATTATGTTATTGCCTGCTACTGCCATCTGTGTTTATGTCCAGTTGGCATTTTAAAATTTTATTTGTGCACTCATTGAGTATAGAGTCTGTGCCTCTTTCATCTTAGTGTCATGTACAATGCCTAGCACACACGTGTGTGTGTGTGCACTGAGTGTACAAATGGAAGAGGTGTTGTATTAAAATTTTGCCAACTTCATCCATTCATCACATGTGTATTCAATGCTTAGAGCATGCTAGTCAATGTGCCAGTTATCTGACAACTTAAATGAAAGAGGTCCAGGCCAGGCATGGTGACTCATGCCCGTAATCCTAGCACTCTGGGAGGCCAGGAGATGGAACTCAGGAGTTGGGGACCAGCATGAGCAAGAGTGAGACCCCATGTCCACTAAAAATAGAAAAGTTAGCCAGGTGCACTGGTGGGCACCTGTACTCCCAGCTACTCATGAGGCTAAGCAGGAGGATCACTTGAGCATAGGAGTTTGAGGTTGCAGTGAGCTGTGATGACACCACTGCACTCCAGCCATGGTAACAGAGAGGGTCTCTGTCTCAAAAAAAAAAAGAAGAAGAAGTAGAGAAAGATCTGTATTCCAGAATTAATTAAACATATCTTGGCAACAATTTAGCCTAGTTTCCATTTTAAAGGGACTATGGCCCTGGCAATACTTGTATTTTGGTTTTCTCAACAAAGCATTTAACAAGTAGACAAGTTGAGGATGATATGGAGAAAGTGAGTCCCAATAAAGCAAAAGATCAAGGATTAGTACATCTGCTTCTTCCAGGGTAGAGATATTTTAGAAATTGACCTTGAGGTTCTTCCTTTAGCTATGTCATTTAAAAACGATGATCCTGTAGGCCGGACACAGGTGCTGGCTCCTGTAATTCCAGCACTCTGGGAGGCCAAGGTGGGTGGACTGCTTGACCTCATGAGTTCAAGACCAGCCTGAGCAAGAACAAGAGTGAGGTACTGTCTCTACTAAAAATAGAAAAACTAGCTGGGCGTTGTGGTGGGTGCCTATAGTCCCAGCTACTCAGGAGGCTGAGACAAGAGGATTGCTTGAGCTCAAGAGTTTGAGGTTGCTGTGAGTTATGACACCAGTACATAGGTAAACAGCACACACTCTCTTGACCACACACATGTGCCAGATGGAAGAACTCCTTCTAAAGCATTTGCCCTAGTGTAAGATATTCCTTCTTAATTCAACTCCATTCTCAATAACCTAGCCCTTGCCTCTGCCTCCTTTGTTGTTGATACTCAGTTGACATTGTCCCATTCTCCACCACGCCCTGCACATATTTTGACTAGTCCTAGCATGACAAAGACTGTGGGCATTATGTTACTGTTTCCTGCCTTCACAACTAGCATTTTATTTAGTCAGCATTTGTTCCTGACTACTGTTTATTGCTTGGTCTTTGTGATATGACTTGCAAGTTGCAAAATAAGCAATTCAGTGTGCCCTATCCTCGATGTCCCTAAGAGCACAGTAAATGTTTTGAAAGTCTGAAAACAAGACAAGAGATCTGTACAATCATAATGACGAGGACTCAGTTTATTTCTACCCTGAAGTATCATCAGACTTAATCTATAAGCTAGAAGTCTTTGCACTGCTGGTAGAGATAATTGTATTTCACTAAACAGAATGAAAAAATTTGGAGTGAGAAAATTAAATCCATTTCAGTATAAAAATCAATAGCCAGCCATAAAGAGAAAAATGCTACTTAATAGAATCCCCATTTTTAAAGTAAATATTAGAGTTAGAGTCATAAGGTAATGTGACTTATTATTAAAAAAGCAGCAAGAACAGGTATATTTCAGAGTAATTCTGTAAGCAATATTACAGAATTGCCTTCATGAGCTGACTAATTAGCTCATTAAAGCATTCCATCTCCTCAAAAAGTAGTTCTCCTCGAAGCTTGTCAGCTGTGTGATTGACTGACATGCAAAATCTCTTGGTATTTTATAGCTATGTGATCCTTGGCATTCAATAATGAAACTGCTCTTCCGTGTTTGTAGAAGAAGAGCGTTCAATTTTCATGGAAATGTCAGAAAGATTATATTGTTTTCTTCTATTTATTTTTATTGTTTTGGTCTGGGATATATTTGAAAGCCTGTCAATGGTGTCCTTTGCAGTTGCTTCAAAAGCCATAAAACTATTGGTAGAATTAGAAAATGCTGATTTATTGTTGATGACAAAAGATAGGGATCATTCTGAGTAAGGAGCATGTGAAATCTGCAAAGGCCAGTGAAATATAAATCATTTCAAGTTGACTATCTTTCTGTTTATTTTATATTAATTTCCTCAAACCTCTAATAAAATCTTATAAGGTGGGCTCACCACATACGGAAAGGATAAATAGGTTCATTGTAAAATTATAGAGGCTAAGTACGTGGTAGGCATTCAAAAAGTGCTTAGTGAGAAAATAAATAAATGCAGTAATTGATTAAATCATGTAATAGGATTTTGAGAGGTCCCTTACTCTACATGCCCCCACTATGAACTAATTTTTATACTTCAAGCTCACTTTATTTCTAATATTCACCAGTATTTCACCATTTAATAAGTGATCTATCATCGTAACATTCAAATTCTAAATTATACAATTGCATAGCAGGTTAATGGTAAAGAAAGAGGGAGGAAAGTGAAAAAATAAAGCAGTCAAAGGGAAAACAAAAAAGAGTAGGAATGAGAAAACACCTACTGAACTTCAACTAAAAGGAAAGGAGGCAGATGAATTATTTAACTATTCATAGATGTATTTACTTGTAAATGTTTGTAAACATCTCATATGCTTCAGTAGAGAGGAAGGTACTGATGAACGAATACCACAGCGGGTCTTAGTAAAAGTTATAGGTTTAGGGTGCTGTGGGAAGGTATACAGGGTCACATCACCCAATCTTGTTGGGTTAGAGGTGGCTTCCTTCAGGGTTGAAATGTGTTAACCAGAAGGATATTCATGAGGGGTATGGCAGAGATTCATTGCATCCAATCTCTATTTCCTTTTTTACACTTAGTAATGAACTCCATGGTACGGCATCAGCTTTAGCAGGGCATGTGGCCACCCCGGTCAAGGCTAGGATCCTCAGTTGGATCACAGTAAATAATAAACATAAGAAACAGCTGTCTACATGGTTGAGGTTGCATTGATGGGATAAGGATGGAGGTGATTAGTCACCTTCTCTTACTTCTTAAACCCATGAAGTGCACATGTGACTGCAAATCAGCTTTGACTATAACATCCAACCTGTCCCCCAGGGAACGGCACAACAACCAGATAGAAGAAACCAAGAGGCTGTGAGGAGCAAATCTCAAGTATGGGGTGCTGAGGGAACACAACTCCTTCTGGTTGGGTTGGGTGGCTTTGACTTCCCTGAAACATCTGATGGCCTTTGCACTCCTATGGGAAGGAGAAAGAAAAAAACACTTCCATCTTTCTGGGGACACCATATTTTTGAGGGATGTTTTGGCCCAGTCCCTTAGTCTATGTTCAAAATAATTAAGAAATGGATGAAAGATACCTGTTTAAAGCACCAGTGGGTAAAAGCGAGATTCACTAAAGGTTTTAGTGTCAGGACTGCTCACCGCGCTTTTAATCTACTTGTGGCATGCTTTTCTGTGCTTTGACATCCTTTGGAATAACTGATCCAAATCCCTACCTTTTAAAATTCTGTTCTTGTCCAACTTTGGTGATTGTTTTCTTCCCCATGTTCAAACCATAACATTTGTTTGCATTCACCAGTATTTGCTACACAGTGGAAAGCCCCTCCTACTGTGACTCCTCCTTTCTACAAATAACTTCCCTTTTATTAATTATTAGGCTAATAAGCCTTCCATTTCTGACCAATCCCTTGTAGGAGCCCTGGGAGAAATTCTTGCAATAAGTCCACATATCTTCACAAAATTTTTATAAAGCGTGTATCTTTGATTCTCTTGCAGGAAGGGGGGCACTTCATTATAAACATTAGGGTGCTGTAAAATTAGGATCTCTGCACCTTCATTAAAAGTCTTGGACATGCTTGAACGTTTCAAGACATTGATTCTATCACCTTGCATCACACATCATCACTTATTGCTCTTACGTCTTAGATCTTTCTAGTGGCCTGTTGGGATTCCATCTGCTTTTTCTATAATACAATCACTTCCTTGCCAATATCTTCAAACTTGTTCCTATCCGGGTCAAAAGTACAAACCTGAATGATCCCAAACATGGTTCATTCAAGCATCTGATTGTTCTGAAGTAAATGCAATGAACATAACTTGTGAAAAGTCACACACACATATCTGAACAGACTCCAATTAGGCATCTGTTGCACCTGCTGATTCTCCTTACTCTAGGCTGACCAGTTTATTCCTGCTGCTCTCTCTTCAATTAGAAATTATAAGCCATCTGACAGACTTCTTATCTCTCCACTATCAAATCTATGACTATGTGTCTGAATATGACACTTATTTTTCTTCTTATTATAGTGAAAGGACAATTGTTTTATCAGAGCCTCATAAGTCACTCAATACTTAATTTCTGTGTTGTATCATCAGCTTCTCCATCTGTATTGGGTAATTCACACAAATTTACAACATTTGCCTTGTATCTCTACCTTTAAAACATAAAACCCTACTTTTCACTGCCTTTCCCACATACTGTCTTTTTCACCCTTTTCCAAGTGGATACCATTCATACCACACCATTTATTGAAGAGTTCATCAATTCTCACTTATCTGCAATGCTTTTTCAGCCAACTTCTCATTTATTTGTGGTTGTATTTCTGCCTAGTTCTGCATTCTATGGCTCTTATATTACAAATGAACCAACACTTATCACTATGCATTTATAATAAGTATGATATCTAATCATAAAAATCCAGCAAAATCCAATGGTTTTGAAAGAAACAGCCAGACTCAAAACTCAGTCACACCACTAACCACCTATAGAATTGACAAAGTTAATGCCTGTTATTTAGTTTGGCTTTGTGAAAAACGATTGAGTTAGTTACCATACTACTTAATGTTTAGGGGAAGACAAGAAGTAATATTTAACTTTTAGATATTATTAATATTATTGTTATTATTTGTATATTGACACCTTTTGGTTTCTTACTATTCTGCACGAGTTTGGGATGCAATTGTTTCTTGTGAAAATTCTTTTAGAATATTTGAAAATCAATAAGTATTGTACTTCATTATGACTATGGAAAAATTAGCCACTATTGAATCATTTATCAACATATGACAATATCATTCTTACCTTTTTTCTGTCAATGTTTCTTTCTTCCTTCTCTCTCTTCTTTCCTTCTTTCCTCTTTCCCTCTCATTCCCTTCCTTTCTTCTGTCCTTCTCTTTTTCTCTGTGTTTTGGCTTTTAGGTGCTTTATAAAATTAATAATTTTATCTTTAAGAATGAGGCCCAAGATGCTTAGAATAGAAGAAGGTGGCCCTGTGTGATCTTATAGTTCACAAAATAGCAAATTATCTCATGTCTACTTCCACCCACGGTTAGTGGCCCAACTCTGGAGTCTCTGTTGTTAAACCAATATGTAGAATACTATTTACTCTTCTTTTGGGATGGACAGAAAAGTCTTCTTGATGAGAAGGCTGGAAAGGTCTTGCACGCTAATTGTTATAAAGTCTTCTATTATCCTTGAGCTTTCAGGCCCAATCCATGTTCCAGCCATCAGTGGCAAGCATGTCTCTAACTTTTAAGCCTCTGGGGTCCTGAGATGTGCATCAGCTTGTTTGATGTTAACTCCATCTCTTGTCAGCACAGATGTCTCCTTCCTCAACCTCCCTAAGTCAGGTACCACCACTCATCCATCCAGTTCAGTTTCCAATGCTTGTATGTATTTCTTATTGTTGTTTCCCATTCTTTTTGACTTTGTGGTTGAATTCATTTTTAAAAAATAATTCACTATGATGTCATTGACTTTTTGGTAGAGGTAAAGGTATAAAAGTTCAAAATGCAATGAAGTTGGTCCTCCACAAGTGTCCCAAAGGAAGGAAAGGGGTCCCAGACTTCCTGTCCCTTTATAGGGTAGCCACTGCCCATGTATGACCTCCTGGGAATGGGGCACAACATTGAATGAGGCAGTTCTCTAAGGCTGAGGGAAATGCCAAGTGAGGAGTAAACCAACCCTCAGCCCCCAGACTTGGGAGACAGGTGCTTTGTCTTTAAGAGAAATTGAGATGTCACTGCAGTCGTCCCTTACTATCATGGTGCTCGTATCTCCAGATCCTGTGTCATCTACATGTTCATTCTTACTCTTACTCTGTTGAGGAGAGTACAGAAGGCTCCAGTCAGCTTTCAGAGCCAGCCAGCTTTCAATGATTATCAGCAAATAAGATAGTAGTTTGCAAAATCCACTTCCACTTCCCTTGCAGGCTTAGAAATAACATATATAAACTCAAGCCACTCACCAAAGATCTATTTCTTTTGTCTCTTTGTGGGCAAAGATTTTTAGGAGTTTTCCAATTTAGGCCCATTTGCAGTCAAACCCTTTCCCCATATCCCGGGCTGAAGACAACTATTGACCTACCTTTTTCTTCAATGTAAAGTCATTTTTCTTGGCTCAGAATTTCAAATAAATGGAATCATTCAATAAATTCTCTATTTTGTTTGCTTTTTATCACTCAGCATAATAATTTTGAGATTCATGCATGCTGCTGGATGTTTGTGGAATTTATTTATTCATTTACTACAGAAAGACATTCTATTTTGTGGATATACTACGATGAACCCATAAAGGGTATTTCAATTTTTTCTGATATGGGGATGGTATAAATAAAGTTATTATTACCAGTGGTGCCTAAGTTTTGTGTGGACATAATTTATTAACTTCTCTTGGGAAAATGTTTTTGTGGCTCTTTACAGACAGCCACTTTTTTATGATCTCTCTTAAGAAATATCTAGGCCTTTGTAATAAACAGCATTGCAATTCATACATATACAAATAAGGGAAAACTTCTACTATAACTGTCTGGATAGTTAATATTTTAGGGTTCAGTCCATGAGGTCTTTATAGCAACTCTACTCTGCTGTCACAGCACAAAATTAGGCACAGAAAATACTTTTAACGAAATGTGTGGGCTGGGTCCAATAAAACATTACTTATATAAACAGACTGTGCAGGATTTAACCATGAGCTATAGTTTGCTGTCTTACCTCCTGATCTAGATATATATTTATGCAACTTAAAAAAAACAGAAATGTTAAAATGGCAGCAAAAGAAAAAAAAACAGAAATGATTTAAAATACAAAAGGCCCATCATCTCCAGTGTAATTACAATAAATAGTGCATTGATTGGTAAGTATTTCCGGAACTTGAATTGGACAGTAAGAAGATGACAGGACATGAACAATAACACTTCTATACAATGATGTTTCAGTGTGCACAGGACTGCCAAATCCAGCCATCGAAAGAATGGGGTCAACAAGTGAATGTGCGTCTCTCTCAAGTCTGCCCGCTGCTCAAATCCTCTTTCACAATAGGGTGGTGACTGTTTTTGACTTTGACAGGGGTGCAACTCACAAGTTTCTAGGGCATTTAAACACAGTTCCCTTTAGTTTTCTGAACATGGGGCAAGAGATGTGGAGAAGTGGTTCTTTGGGGGTCTAAACATTGCCTGTTTTAAGAATAAGCATTCTTGATTATCTTCATCCTCTTCCAGGGCTGCCGACTGTGTGCCAAGGGACAGAGGTGGTCATGTCTTCTCTGACACATGTGTTGTTGGTGTGCTTACAACAGGTAGAGTTTTCTATAATAATGGGGCCTGGGACAGAAGATTACTGATTGCTGGGGTCTGAATGTAGCACTGGTAAGTGAGTTGTCTTATAAAGATATAAATCCATCACCTAATGGCTCCCAGTAGATTCCCAGCACTTGTTAAACAAAGCCCCACTCTTCTCTCTGGCATCCAGGCTAACCATGTGCTGGTGATCCCCCGTCCTTGTAAATTCACCCGGCCTCAGTCTCTCCTATCCTACCATGTTCCACCTCCTGGCCTCCCTTTTCTCTCTTCCATAAATGGAGGTGGAAACAATCTTACCTTTCTAAGGGAGAAATATTTCTCTTATTTCCTTTGTGTTATTTCAGGACATAGAATAGTGTTTTATAGACATAAGTGACCAATACGTACTTTTAAATAAGTAAAAATGAAGCTTTTACATAAGCAAAAGGAAGAGAGAACTTTTCTAGGCTGATGGAATAGTCCAAGCACATTTTTGGTGGTGTGAAATTCATCTTAGGCTTTAAGGAATGACTGTCAAGACTACAATAATAAGATTTTTAAGAAGGAGGATGCGTTACATGCTAAGGTTGTTAGTGATGATTTCATGGAAAGGACGGAAGAACCTATGATATTTATATTTCTGGGTATGTCTTAGAATTGTATAATGCTTTGCAGTTTCTGAGCACATTCACATGTGAGATCTCACTTATACAAAGTCCCTGTTTTCCTATCTTAATAGAGGCCAGGGAAACAGGGATGCATGGCAGCTTAATTAGAGACAGAAGGAAAACAGTTTCTTCTTCCAATGATCCATATGTGAGTGGCGAAAGAACACAAAGTTTTGTTTTTAACAATTATCCTGGATCTTGAATTTTATTCATTTCTGACAATGGAAAATGGCTATAGCTGCCAACTCAATAGTCTTCCCAAGTAAGCAGTTGAGTGAGAAGCCAAATGGGGTGCAGTGAAATATACACACACATATACATACACACATACATACACATATATATATACGTATACGTATATATTTCTAATCTCCACACCAGGCACCTGAGCGCCACCTGGAGGTGCAGGAGATGCCCATGCACTCATGTGATCGGGCACTGTCATGGGGGATTGCCAGAGTCATTAACTTGTCCTCTTCAGAACACCTCTGAGTCCCAGGGCTCACGCTCATTTCACAACTAAATACATACACCACACTAAATTGAGAATTAAAAACAATTACTCGGTCCATATAGATAAAGTTTTCTTTTTTCTTTATAGTATATGTTTAATATTTCTCAACTGGCCAGGAGATTGCTTTTAAAAATACACACACACACACATACACACAGTTTGCAAAATGTCTTTACTACCATCAGGACAAACTTGAGAATTTCATTAGTTCTACAGAAAACCACCCGATTCTATGCCAGGAAATATATTTATATAGTATGTGCACAATGTGAGTTTAGTTCATCTATTTTATTGAACAGAATATTTACTTACATCAAACTTATCATTTCCTCCCCCCATTTTTCCTGACAGATTTCATTGAATCTTCATGAAGAAAAAGGGGATAATACTGAGTTTATCACTAAAGATTTTATTGCTTACAACATTATGTAATTTCTTTGCTCTTTGGAAATTTTCATTCATCTTACCACTATCATCTAATGAGATTTCACCATTCTGTTTCAAGAACTATAGTTTTAACTGGAATATCACTTTTCAAATTTTTTGTGCTTGCCTCATAATATCTGTTTAAAATTCTATGATGTTAAGACTAAAAGGATTTACAACAATCTAAATATTTTGCTTCTATTCACTGAGTTAACCTTTATAAAATACTTTTGAGATAGGTTACTTTGATTATCCTTATTTTACAGATTAATAAAAATAAATGGAGGGAAAAATCAAGTAATTTTGTCTGTTTCATACCTGTGAAGTGAAAGGTTTATGAGATATAATGTGTTGTCCATGAATATTTTAAAGGAAAAATAAATTGTGAAAAATTATATAAGTAAATGAAGATATTGAGCTAATTTTGAAAGTAATGTATAAGTTTCATAAATAGTAAAGTCTTTAAAAATAAACATATTACTTAAGGTTGTGATTTTATGTTCTGTAAAGTTTTGACATTTTCTATTCAGTGTGCGTGGAAGGATTTTCCCTTCAGATCATCATCAAAATATATTAATATAAACAATATGTCTAAGAATAAAAACCAACTTATTTTGCTCTCTGTATAAGAATCAGGCTATCACAGAGAGAGAGTTAATATTATCTTGTAACCCATGATTGTAATTTGCATTCTGCAACCTTTTCCTGGAAAGAGAAGGTGGCCGATAACCACAATTAAAACTTCTTCTCCGCCCTACCATTGTGAAGATTGGGCAACTTTCCTTTTTCTTGGCATTTTAGACCTTCCAAGATCTAGTTCAATTTTAAGAATTGAATCCAAGATGTGCAACACAAAAAGAAGAAATTATGAATTTGTACTGGAACCATAAAATATACAAGCTCTTATTTCTGTTCAGTGTAATAATCAATCAATCCTTTCCTAAACTAAAAGTATCTACTCTGATTTTCCTTGTAGAACTCTTGGCATCCTCATAGCTATTCTGACATTAGAGAGACAGAAGTAAGAGTTCTGTCACATTAAATATCTTACACAATGTTAATAACTCTTCCCAACCATTTTTTGACAATTTCAGTGTCATTATTTTTAGGAACTATCAAGTGATTCATTGTTATATAGTTATATTAGAGAATTTTTGAATGTTCTATCACTTTACTTGCAGAGTACTTTAATTTCTTCCAGCTTAGATGTTGCCAAAATAATAGAGAAAGTACCGTGAAATAAGGTTTACACTAGCAGTCCCATGTGTGGTGGGCTGGGCTAAGCTCTCCAAAAGTATCACTTGGAGCTGCCACTGTATGCACAGGCAGTCCCAAGACATCTGGGTAGAGATGCTGGTCCGGAAGTGGTGTGTGGGAAGCTGTGGGAACGTGGGGAGGAAAGTTCTGTTCTTTGTTTTGCTTTGTTCCCAGACTGCTGCAGGTTTTCAGCAGTGCCTCTACTCATCAGCAGGAGTTCACAAACCCCAAATCATCAAGCTGAAAAACAAGCAAGAGCCTCCACAAAAGCTTTTCACTGTCTCATCCTCTGCTGTCGTGGGAGAGAACCAACTCCACACAGAGCCGCAAGAATCAGCGACTTTGCTGTGCGGAGCAGATGGTGTTGACGGAGCTTGTTCACAACGGTTGGAGATCATTTCAAATTAAAACCACAGTCCTTCCTCTATCTGTTATACAAGTCTGAACCATGATTTCTGTATTATGTTCCAGGTATGAAACTGAACAGGCACTACAGCTTACTGGTGCTCACCAGTACGAAATTCAGAAAATGGACTTAACTAAAGAATAGTGGCACTTTTTTCATCATTATATTCAAGGGCTCAGCTTTGCCACATATGTCAGTTTTTTCAGGTAATGGCAGCTTATTCTTTTAAATACAACTTTTAAATGATGTACATCAGTACTAAATTGTCTTTATTACCGAGCTGTATAGGACCTGCCGTCAAACCGTGTTCATCCTCCAACTGTGTTCTCCTTTCCCAAGGTGCCTTTGACTATTCTACATCTTCTGAGCCATCAGGTATCAAGATGGTCAATTAGGACAATAAGAAAAGTTGACATTAACTGTCAAGACTTTGCTCACTGACCCTGATAGCACAAGAGGCAGAAAAGAGGTGCGGGCTCTTGCTGGTCCATCTCTCCCACAGAAGGGCACCAGGGAAAGCCAGACAGGTGCAGAGGAGATGGTGGGGACCACCTTAGCTGCCTAGGAGAATCACCTTGAGGAGTGTGAGCAAACGCATTTTATAAGGAAATTGATTCATAACTTTTTTTTTTAGAATTATGTATATTTAATGTGTACAGCACGGAATTTTTAAAATTTCTTTTATTTGACAAATGACAACTTGTATACTATACGGTGTACAATGTGAACTTTTGATATATGTATACATTGTGGGAAAATTGAATCAAGCTAATAACATATCTATTACACTCATATGCACTTACCATCTTTGTGATAAGAACATTTAAAGCTATGTTAACCAGTTTGATGAAAATATTTCAGATTGTATAAGAAACCAGCACAGTGTACCCCATGATTGCATTAATGTACCCAGCTATGATTTAATAAAAAAAAAAAAACAACTAAAAAAGTCTACTCTCTTAGTAATTTTCTTTTTTTATTATTATTATTTTTTTTATTGAGTCATACAATAAAATACAGACTGTGTACAATAATTCAGTCATGGAGTACAGTGTGCGGGCTTCACATACAATCGGAGATATTTTTATCAACCTGACTGATATAACATTCATGATATTTTCTCATTTGCTATGTGAAAACATTTTTGATCCGTATTTAGATGTTTTCTCCTGACCCTTCAAATACACACCACAAGTGTGATTATACTTGAAAATCTCTTAGTAATTTTCAAGTATGATGTCCATTATTAATTATAATCACTCTGCTGTACAATAAATCTCCAGAACTTATTCCTCCTTTCTAAACTAAAACTTTGTACCCTTTAACCAATATCTACCCATTCCCCACACCCCACCCTCCCAGCCCCTGGTAATCACAATTCTATTATCTATTTCTATGAGTTCTCTTTCTTTGCAAATTCCATATATAAGTAAGAGATCATGTAGCATTTTGTCCTCCAGGTTCATCCATGTTATCACAAATGAAGAATTTTTTTCTCTCTTAAGGCTAAAGAGTATTCTACTGTGTATATATGCCATACTGTCTTTATCCATTATTTTTTCTCATGTCGGGGGGCACTTCCAGAAACGTGGTCCTCTCTATGGTAACTTTAAAAATTGTTGGTTAGAGGAAGTAATACAGAGGGTCTTTCTGTACCCCTCAAAATGCCTCTGGAACTGCCTGTTTGATGAAATGGCCCTGTTGTTTACCATCCGGGAGACGGTGGTCACCCCAGAGCATGTGTCTGTATGAGGGCAGTGGCAGTGACACAGTTATGGCAATGCTTCTGTGGTAACTGAAATCTCTAAATTTCATAAATACCTAAGAATACAGTATGGGTCTCAGGAATAATAAAATCAAAGTAATTGGGGGAAATGAAGTTTTTTTTTTGTTTGCTTGATATTTTCAAAAGATTTTTCTGTACTTTACTTAATCTTGAGGTAGTTCCTAAAGTTATTTTCATTTCATCTTCCTTGTATTCTAGTGTTAACATATGTCAACTTAACTTAAGGTTAAATCAGAGCTATTTACAATTTTTGTAAATATCTACTGATATTTTCAAGACAAACATATGCAAAATTATCTTGAATTTTTCAAAATTTAATTCCTACTCTGATACAAATCCCCAATAAACATTTTGTTTACATCTTTAAATTTAAGATGTTTATTTTAGAATAATGTGCTCTAAGCCAGACTAGCTTAAATCTATAAGCATTCACGTTTAATTTGTGAGTCACAACTCCAGACTGGTTTCTGAAATACAGAAATTAGAGACACCACTTCCATATTAGCTTTCTGATTCTTCATTTGGATAAAAGCCATTTTTAAAAATAATCTGACTGTAGGAAAAATGAAAGAAATACTAGTTTGTTTTCTTTTATCAGTTCACGAGCTTCTTGGAATATTGCTCTTAAATATATTAAGAATGCATATTAGCTTGATAAATATTTCAAGGTGGATCTGTTGAAGATTACTTAATATTTTTTTTTTATGTAAAGCATTTGGAAAAATTTATTAGGATTCTTATCAACATTTAGAGTCAGAAATTTTAAGCTGACGGAGACCTTGGAGTTCTTCTGCTCCAATCTCTTCATTTATAGACGATTACAGTAAAGGAGCTCAAAATGCAATGATTAATTTGGTCACAGCTTGTTGTCATGCAGGGTACATCTGGCATTAGAAGTTTGGGCTCTGGTCACATAATCTCTTTGAAGTCTGTTTTTCTCACATATAAACTTGGATGTGGAAACTGTTTATATTCTTATCTCTTTTAGCTTTAAAAACCTATAAAACTTGAGAACAAAGCATCTTCTTATATTTGTTGGTCTTCAATGAATTCTCATATATGAGAGTGATAACCTTTTTGTATAATAATGAGCTAACTTATTATTTTATAAACGTATTTCATAAGTACTTACCTATAAAAGGCATTATGTCAGATACTGAGGAACATTTCATTGTACTTTAAAATCATATCAAACAAAACCATGTTCATTATGTCATTGATAATTTTTTAAAATTTAGCAGCAGTAACCCCTTTACTTTAGTGAATGTTTATGTAAAGCCATATATCTAAACATAAAAATATGGGCTACTCTTCTGAATAAACCCCAGGAATCTTGTTTATTCAGCCTTCCTATTGCTCCCAGGGCTTTCCCTGAATAGTTTCCAGGGGTTCTAAATATTCTCAGAATATAGTTTGAAAACCCCAAGTTGCAGTCAGGTTATTGGTTTCATTAATAAGTGATCCATTGCTCAATCTAGTGAAGAATCTAATCATAGAAGGAAAGGCCAAGACAACCTCTTTGCTGATTTCCAACCCTGGACACTTTCTCTTAAATTACACTACCCTGTGCATTATTTTCATGCCTCACAGCTTTTGACAAGGAGACAGATTTTGTTTTATAGTATGTTCTTTAAAAAGTTGATCATATTTTCTAGGTATTTTTTTTAAAGCATAAAAGAATCTCGGCGAGTTCAAATCTATTTATAAAATAGTTTTGTATAGTTGTGTATCCTTGCTTTGGTGTTAAACCTACAATACCCTTTTAAAAATAATGCCATTCTAAATAGTCTTCTAGCCCACTGAAAATCACTTTGCCTATAAGGTGAGAAGGTAACACATAAATGATTTGTAACACAAATAATTTTCAACTGGTTCCACTTTGATTGACAGTTCAGCTATTTATACCTAGGACTTGGTCAGGAGTAAAAAATTCTGATATTGAAACAGAAACCTTATCACAAACTGCTACCCATGGTTTCCATTAGTTATATATATTCCTCCTAGTGATATTTTAATGGCTCACATACAATATTCAGAAGAAAGAGTCTGTAATAGTTACTGAGAGATGATTATTCAAATTTATACCAAACATTTTAAATTTGAGAGTTTCCAAGCAATTTAAATTTTCATACAGTTTATTTGGAACTAAAAGAGAAAAATACATATTCTAAGTAACAGCCTTCAACAAGCACTTATCTTCCTCTCTGAGGTGATACAGAATTGCTCAGAATAGTCTTTTAGTCTTTCTTAAGAAAGAAAAAAAAGCTATTATACCTATTAAGTTGTTTTTCATCTTCTTTAATATTAACAAAGCAAAACAAATAAAAGAGTATATTAATGAGATAGTGCCTAATATGCACAAAAAATAGAATAAAATATAAAGTTATAGCTCAATGAATTATCACAAAGTAAACATTCATGTAACCACCACTAAGATCTAGAAGTAGAATTCAGGTGTTGCCACTACCCCGAGAAACTTCCCTACTATCTCCTTCCCTTCTCTGTGTCCTCCTGTAAAAAAAAAAAAAAAAAAATGACCACTACACCGACTTTTACGGTGGCTACATGGATCATTACAAAAGTTTTGAGATACAAAAAATCCCCCAAACCATAGAATTCACGTAAACCGAAACAAACAACACCTTCCGGCAACACCAATCAGCGGCACGTGTTGGAACGTGCACCAGTGAATCAGAACGGGCTTTGCTGACTGTGTTTCTTGTCAGTGAAGTCTTGAGAAAAAGACCCTTCTAAACCCTTCTGTATCACCTAGGACAGGAAGGCAAATACTTGCTGGAGGCTGCTACTTAGGATACACGTGTTTCTCAACTATTTTTGAGCTCTTTTAGTTCCAAATAAACTGTACAAAAACTTAAATTGCTTGGTAATGCTCAAATTTAAAATGTTTGGTATAGATAAAAATAATCATCTCTCAGACCACGATGCAAACTGTCTCAAAACTTTCAGTGACCCGGGTACACTGTTGCTTCTCCACCTCCCATGGTTTTTAGTTTTACTAAACAAACATGCATCTCTTCACACTACAACTTAACCATGTCTATTTTATTTTATTTTTGCGTAAATGGAATCATTGAAGTGTTAATTTCTCTCCTACTTCTTTGTGGGACCAACTATGTCACACCGAGTGTGTGGCACGCCAAGTATGTGGGTCACCCATTTTTCAAATCTGGGTGTCACTGTGCTGCTGAACTAAGCACAGTCCATTTGACTGGGCATCAGGTTTGTTTGTCCTTTTTAGTTATTATGAACAACACTTCATAAACATTCCTTTGTACATTCCTTGAGGGAACATGCTCATAGATTTCTGCTAGATGTAGCTTGGAATGGAATTGATAAGGGAAAGCTGCTTAACACACATGGACAATGCTGAATGGTTTTCCAAAGTTGATGCACATGGGCATGCAAGTTCCCACTTACGCACTTTCTAACATTTAACTCCGGCCTTCTGTTGAACGTATAGTCATATCTCATTATGGATTACACAATGCCTAACAAACATAAGTGTGTTTATTGGCTGTCATGTTTGCCTTTTAAATGAAGTATCCAGTTTCAGCAGACTTCCTTCTAGATTGTTTGCCTGTATGTTACTGACTAGAGGCTTCCATTCGTATGATGAACCTAAGTTTCTTGTCAAGGATTTATCAGTCACTTAAAGAATTGCTGCAAAACTATACCATGCTCTTTCACTCCACGATTGATGTCCCATCAGTTTTTGATTTGTCTAGATTTTTACTCTTTTCTTCTATGATCCGTTCTTATTGTGTTCTGTTTAATACACGTTTCTACATCTCCTTTATTATCTTCTAAAGGTTTGTTATGCTTTGCATGTTTAAAGCTGTGATTCCTCTGGAATGAAAGTCTCTGTATGAGGTGATTTAGGGATAAATTTTAATTTTTCTTCATTTGTGTATTTAATTTCCATAGATGTATTGAAAATATCATCCATTTCCAACTCCTCTGCTTGATGAATTTTGTGATCATTTATGTATGATTTTGATCTCTTTACTCATTCCCATTTCTTTTTTTTTTAATCTTTGCACATAGCATAGGCTCTCAATTATTATAGTTTTTAAATAAGTCTTCACATACTTGATCTTTCAAGTATATGGCAACTTTAAAGCAGTCTCCACTTGAATTCACTATTATATTGACAATCCCATCAAGTGAACTAACGTAAGAAAATAAATAAAGAGGATAATGAAAGTAGTAAAATAAACTGAATGCTTCCCACAGATGAAATAATTATAAACCCCCTAATCTCCTAATCTACAAATAATTATTTAGAATATTTTGCAAGGTATTTGATATTAAAAAGGTCAATTCAAAACTTAATATAAAATTATTTTTAATAACATTTAATGAAACATGAAATATACTATTAAAATATTAAAGGATTAGGAGGAGAAAGCCACAAATAGTCAGAGCATAAAGATTCTTGAGGCTATAAAAGTATTCTGTAGGACGCTGGGATGGTGGATACAGGTTTTGATACATTTGTCAAAACCCAAAGAATGTTCAACAAAAAGGATGAAAACTAATGTAAGCAACAGACTCTGGGCAATAACTATGTGTCCAGGTAGGGTTATCAACTGTAACAAAAATCCTCCCCTTCACACCTTATGCTAAGTTAACTCCAGACTAATTTTTCATTAAAGAGTACAAGGTAATTATTCAACATCTAAAAATTAATAAAAGCAAAGGTGAGTGATCAAACATTATACTAATATCAAACAAGAGACTTTTAAAAAGTGTCAATCAATTCAGAAGTTATAATATAACAAATATACATATGCATGTAGCATTATAGCCCCCAAATACATGAAGAAAAACTGACAGATTTAAAATAGACATTTCAAAAGCAATAATCATTGCAGGTTTGCTATCATACTTTCATAAAGGGATAGAAAAAAATAGAAGCTTAACAACCAGCAGGAGAGATAGACTTTTCAAATTCACATGACACATTATTGAGGGCAATCCATATATTAGTCTACAAGACAAGTCTTAAATGTAAAGGACTGAAATCAGGAAAAAAATGTATTCTCAGACCATAAAGGTATGATTTTAAAAATCAGTAATGAAAGAAATTACGGAAATTCACAAATATGTGAAAATTAAATGACATACTATCAATGAACCAACGGGGAAAAGAAGAAATCATGAGAGAAATTACAAAATCATTTGAGAAAAACAAAACGAAGACAAACAAGAAGTTACGCAATGCAGCTAATGGAGCATTCAAAGGGAAAGTCATAACAAAAATAACACAAAGACCTCAAGGCAAAAACATAATCTCCCACTTTAAGATAATGATAAGAGAAAACTACACCCAAAGAAGGCACAGTTAAGGAAATAATAAAGATTGAGCAGAGAAAAATATAATAGAGAATGGAAAAGTAACAAGAAATCAATAGAACTAAAACTTTTTGTTAAGAAGATCAACAAAGTCAACAATTTTTGAGCTTACCTAACCAAGAAAAAAATAAGGGAGACTCAAATTCTTAAAATCAGGAATGAAAAAAGAAATTAGTACCAGTCTCACTGAAATAAAAAAAGAATATAACAGAACACTATGAATGATTATAAGTCAACTAATTAGACAACTGAGACTTAATGGACAAGTTTCTAGAAATAAAAGCTATCAAAATTTACTTGTGAGTAAAAACAAATATTAAGTAAACCTATAAAAAATATACTAAATTCCCAAATCAAAAACTTCCAAAAAAATCAATCACAGATCTAGATGGATTTACTAGAGAATTATCACAAAAGTTTAAAGAACTAATACCAAACAGAAGAGAAGCAGACACTTCCCAATATACTTTTCAATACTCATATTGCTAATACCAAAAGAAGATAAAAACATTACAAGAATAGAAAATTATAAATGAGTAGCCTTTAAAAACATAGGCACTATTGTAGCCCAATACATAATTGCTAAGTCGTGGAAGAAGCCCAAGTGCCCATCGACCCATGAATGGATTAATAAATTGTGGTACATGTATACCTTGGAATATTATGCAACCTCAAAGAAAGATGGAGACTTTATCTCTTTCATTTTTACATGGATGGAGCTGGAACATATTCTTCTTAGCAAAGTATCTCAAGAATGGAAGAAAAAGTATCCAATGTACTCAGCCCTAATATGAAGCTAATTTATAGCTTTCATATGAAGGCTGTAACCCAATTATAGTACAAGAATATGGGGAAAAGGGTAAGGGAGGGGTGGGGAGGGGGGAGGATGGGTGGAGGGAGGGTAATTGGTGGGACCACACCTACAGTGCATCTTAGAAGGTACAGGTGAAACTTACTAAATACAGAATACCAATGTCTTCATATAGCGATTAAGAAAATGCCATGAAGGCTATTTTAAACAGTTCGATGAAAATATTTCAGATTGTATATGAAGTCAACACATTGTGCCCCATGATTGCACTAATGTACACAATTATGATTCCATAAAATTAAAAAAAAAAAAAACGAAAGAAAGAAACACGCCCAGTGGGCAGTGCCTGTGGCTCAAAGGAGTAGGGCACTGGCCCCATATGCCAGAGATGGTGGGTCCAAACCCACCCCCGACTAAAAACCGCGGGGGTTGGGGGGAAGAAAGAAACACACCCAGAAGAAGCACTTGCAAATGTTTATAGGGAGATATGTTCTCTTCATAAGGAGACAAGAATGTTCTTTGTACCATCTATAAAAGGAAAAAGATAAATAGAAACCATGGAAACATCTATCCTCGGAAAACCTAATCAATCTGGAAACATTCAACATTGTAATACTAAACCATGTTTTAAAATGATGAATGAATGATGCCAAGATGTAACATGGATGAACCTCACCTAGCAGAAAGAAAAATTTGCATAAAGAAAAGTATAGTTTGATACCAATTTTATAAAGTTTGCAAAGATGTAAAAGTCTATATATTTAAAGTCGGTGGAGCATAGTTCTAAAGAGGTTAAAATCTGTCTCATGTTCAACTTCCCTGCCAACAAGTAGGACCTTGGCAACTGTGTCATTTCTGTGCACCTCATTTTCTCCCTCCGTGAAATGAGGGCACTATCGCTGCCTGTCTCCAGCTCCAGTGTTGGATGGCCCCTCACAAGTGGTTAATGGCTGTCTGTGGTTCCTACTGTCACAGAGAGGCTTCAACTACATCTGTTCCGTTTCCTAAAAGTGCTCTGTAGAAAGTGTCGCCAGATGTTAAAACTTAATGGAACTGGATTGTGAGATTATAGCTGTTTTCAAACATCGTCTTCTGTTCTTTTCTGCAGACTTGAAATATTTCACAAGAGAAACAGTTTGAGACTCAGAGACCATGTTCACTAGCCAAGTCCTCTGCCAGGGACACCCTGCCCAAGTTCACGCACCCGCTTACTGGCAAAGATGGCAGTCAAATCCAAGAGTTCTAAAGTCTACGTAAAACACCGTCCTAACGTGTGAACGTCATCTTCCCCCAGACACGTGTCTTGGCCCCAATTTGCCAAATGTGATATGAGGAAGGAAACTCACCATGTGATCTGGAACGTGTTCTGTTCCAACCGCTGAAACCCGGCCTACCGGAGCCAGTTTCGCAAGGCCTTTGTGATCCTCGAATCCGTTTTCGGTGGTGTCGGGATAGGTGTTTACTCTGCTCACCTCCCTTCATTGACTTATGACTAGAAAGCTAAATAACAAACAAACACTCCAGTGGCTTCTCATTCTCCTCAGAATAAAACGCAGAGGCTGCCTCCTTGCGCCCTGCACCTGCCCGGCCCGACGCACTTCTCGCGTCCTCTGCACCTGCCTCTTTCTCCCCCACTCCCGGCAGTGCTCTGAGACCTGCCAACTGCCCCGCCAGGCGTGCCCTGTTCCCAGAGTCCTGGCACTTGCTTCCATGTGTCTGTCTTCTGCAGTTGCCGGGACTCCCTCCCTCCCACCAAGTCTCTGCTCAGGGAGACCCTCTCTCACCACGTGTCTGAGAAGGCCGTTCTCCTGGCTACTCTCTGCCAGCTAGCTGTGCTTTTCCTCAAGGCTCTCCCTCCAACCCAGGCCAACCCCCGATGTGCACAAGACCTGGAACATGGCTATGAATGGAGGCTCATGTGTCTGACTATTGACAAGTCACTGTCAAGGGGGCAAGTTGTTAGTAAGATATCTTCTATTCTTCTACGTTGACCAATATGCAGTCATAACCACCTACCAGGCTAAGTGCAAATTTATTTTTTTATTATTAAGTCATTTGTACATAGATCATGAATACATTTATGCCATTATGGGATTCAATGTGTTATTTGTACAAATTGGAGTGCTTACATCCTACTAATCAACATAGTCTTCACCTCGTTTACCCAATTACAGCGTTAAGACATTTGTGTTCTACACCTGATAGATCCAACTTGTACTTGCAATATGCTCCATAGTTATAATCACTTACATCTGCATATGAAAAATGAAACACAACTACAGCCTAGGATGGAGGAGGGAAGGGAAGGGGAAGAGAGGGGGATGGGTCAATAGAGGGAGGGTTAGTAGGGGGACCACACCTAAGTTTGAATTTAGAATTTTCAGATTCCATAGAGCATCATACAGAAAGCAGGGAGAGAGGCTTCATGGCCTTGGACTCTGTCTCACCCCTGTCTTCTCCACTCCAGCCCCTTCTTCTCCAGGAGTGGCCTCCTGCAAGGACAGCCTGGCTTCCATGTGCAAGTTCCTTCCATGTCCTCTGTACCTTTAAGGCACCCTGGGGGTCCAGAGTGCCTAGGGACCAAGGGAAGTAGGCCTTACTGCTGACCTGCAATGGCGTCCTCACGGGGACGGAGTTTGGACTTTCTTGGTTGGGCAGAGCCTGTTAAGCCATCACTTACTCATCAGACATTGCTGCCCAACCAGCCTCAGCATTAACTCCCTGCTGGAGTGTGAACAGAGGTGCTCATCCTGAGAGCAGCTGGGACCACAGACAGATGTTCACACCTGGTACAAACCTGTGCCTCGGGGGCAGGAAGGAGCTAGTCCCAGCTGTCCAGTATGAGGGACTGTGCCAAGCAGACACGTGGAGGGGCTACAAACAGGGGCTCTTAAGTCACTAGGCTCATGTTTAAATCCTGTCTCTTACTAACTGGTGACTTTGAACAAGTTATGTAACCGTCCTCTGCCTGCTCCAGAGGGTGTTTGAGGTGAGAGCTTGAGCTAGTACAAGTGATTAGAACAGGTTCAGGCCATTCCTAAATCCCTGATAGGTGCTGGCTGGTAGCGGTGGCAGTAGCCAGGAAAGAACTGGCTCTTGTTGCCGCTAAATCCTGGGGCTTATAATAGCATCAGGGACTAATATACTAATTCATTGTCTCCTTGAAAATAAGTTCTGAATGGCAGACTCTACATGCTATACGATTTTAGAGGAAGGAGAGGAGAGAAGGCCCTGGAGTCACTCAGAAAAGCTCCTTAGAGGAGGAAGGATGGAGAGGAGGGCAGAGAGTGAGGGCGTTGGCTGCGGAAGGGCCTCCAAGGCCGCTCCAGCCAGGCCGCTTCCCTGGAGTCACAGCTGAGTGTCCTCAGGGCAATGCTTTGAAGGACACAAGGAATCTGGGTGTTTCAGCACAAGTTCGCAGACCAGTCATACCCTATTCCCCTTGTAACTTACAGCAAGTTCCCTCCCCTGCATGCAGGGGGATCGGGAGGGCAGGTCTGCTCAACACTCTGCTTTCTGGCCTTTGAGGAAGCTTGCTTTGCTTTTCACAGAAGACAGTCCCCACTTTCAGGTGGTCATTTGTTTGTGCTGTTTCGAGTGAGCTAGTTAGAAGCCCTGCCTGGAATGTTAACTAAAGTTTGTCCACAGAGCGACTTGGCTTTCTTGTCTAATTGGAGTTTTCTAACAATCTGTGGGCAGGTGATGGTCTCTGCACAGACTCCAGCTCGATTTCAGCACATCCCTAAAGCCTCGCCAGCCTCATGCCCGTGTTATATTCTCTGCTAATTAAGCCCTGGTGACTTTGCAGACACGCTGGAGTCTGTGCTCCTGGACTCCCCTCTCCGTCTTTTCTGAAGATTGACCTAATGGGCAGACCAGGACCTGGGTTTGGAGAAGGCTGCTTCAGGGCGTGGTGAATTTTCTTTCTCAGAACTGAACCGGAACAAGACAGGTTGGTTTTCAAGAAAACTAGAGTTTGGTTATAATATACTAACATGTGTATTGTTGGTATGTTATACAGCACGACGTGTATTTTATATATATGAGTGTGTATTATATATATATATATATATCAAAGGGAGGAAAGGAGATACACACATACATATATGTGTTGATACACACACACACATATATTAGCCTGTTAGCTTGTACTCCAAAATCATTTGGCACATTTCAGTAGCTCTCCTGTAAGTAACAGCCATTTCCATTTGAAAGTGCCTCAGACCCTCAAAGGAAGCCCCCTCCCCACCCCGCATTCTGATCCTTCTGAACTTCTCTGCCTGTAAACACTGTGGGTTCCATGCTTTGGTTCCTGGTCAGCCTGTTTCTCTCCCTGACGGCACCTGTGATCTGATGTGCTGCCTCTGAGGGGTGTTTCCTAACACTGGCACCAGCACCAGAGTCACTGACGCTTGGGGGCCAATCAGCCTTCCTCCCAGGGCTGCCCTGTGCCTCACAGAACATTCAGCCATGTTCCTGCCTCCACCCCCTGGATGCCAGCATTGGACCAGCGCCTCAAGGTTGTGGCAACACCGACTGTCCCCAGATATCAGGAAATACCCTTTAAGGAGAAACATCGTCCCTCCTTGAGCACCACTGGTCAAAGATGATGCCTTTCTGATCTGCACTTGCAGCCCTGAAAGAAGAGGCTCCAATTACCCTGCTGGGAGTCCCCCCATGGGGCTCCCCTGGGGACCCCCAGCAGCTGGGCTGGATCCCAACACCTCTCCTCAAAGTGACAGCAGCTGCTTTTACCCTAAAAACTAGTACACACAGGGCACTGCTGGACAGGCCCTGGCAAAACCAGATGAGCCTGTGTGCTGACATTTGGAGAATGTTTATTCATTTCCAAGGCTACTGTCAGAGATGAGCTGGGGGGCTGGACTCCACAGTACCGGTCAAGGGCCCAGGACACTTTGTGCACCCCGTGAAGCGTTAACTGGTTGTAAATGTAGTCTAACTAAAAATACTTTAAAGATATAACTACCTTGAAAGCAAAAGATATTTTGACTTTGTAACCTATAAGGGGGGATCTGTTTGATGTGTACTATGCTGGTTAATAACATTGCTGGTTCTGCTTTTACTGGCGGGAATAAAAATAACGAAGAGAAACAGGAGGGCAGAACAGCTCTTTGAGGTGATACCCTCACCGTTCTCCAGAATTGCTGGCTTTTCTGTAAATAAAAGCAAAACTGTTGATTTTTCATCTGCTTCTCTGTTGATTAACTTAGGTGACAGGTGGACCAACTTCTTGGTCCAGCAACAAAAAACCTCGCTGACCTCGTAGATCCTGGAGTCTCCTTTTCCTTACCAGGCAGTCAGCCTGCTGAGCACGTCCGGGCAGCCCGTCCTCTCCGTGTCCGCCACCTTTGTTCAGGGCCACAGCCTCATCTTCTCTTGTCTCAATTTCAGCCTCCACAGAGCAGCAGGCTTGGTCTATTTGTAATGCAAATCCAATCTGATCACATGCCACCTCATGATTTCAAAACGGATCAGTAGCTCACTTTCTCCTGCCCCATAAAGCCCACCCTTCAAAGTCTGGCCCTCGAAGCTGTCAGCTCTCGTTCTTTCCCAAGTTCTCTCCTAATTTCTCAGCTCTATTGGCACCTAGATGATGCAGCACAGCTGGAAGTCACATTCTTGTGGCCCTGGACTGAAGTTCCTGCTCTTTCCTCTGCTGAGCATGTAGCTCCTAGTCCATTCCCAGGTTGGCATGGACATCTGTCTTGGAAAGCCGTGCCCAAGCCACCAGCCAGGTCTCTCTCTTCCCTCCAGGCTCTCTCAGCATCAGGTGAGAGCCTCCTGCAGACACTCGCCTCAGCGCCCCCTTCCCCCTCCTGCAGACACTCGCCTCAGCACTCCATTCCCAGGCAGATGGTGACTTTGTTCTTCCCAGGGCGCCCAGCAATTCAAGCAGTGCCCAGCACCTGCAGTTCCTGTTTGCCAAGCCCAGCTTCAGGCCCTGGCTAATTCCTTCTCATCCTTCAAGACTCAATTTTTGTGTTTTCTCCTCTCAGAATCCTTTCCAATCCCATCACCTCACTCCCGTGTGTGTGGCTGAGTGACCTTCTCTGCTTTCCACAGCACCCTTTCTGGAGGGCTGCTCAACTTCATCACGGGTTGAATTTTTTTGTTCCCAAAAGATAGATTGAAGTCCTAACCCCCAGTGCCAGTGAATGTGACCTCACTTAGAAACAGGATCTTTGCAGATGTCATCAGGTTAAGATGAAGTCATAAGGATGGATTTTAATCCAATATAACATGAGTCTTTATAAGAAGTAAAAAAGAGACACCGACCCACAGGGGAATGTCCTGTGAGGACAGAGGCAGAGCGGAGTGATGGAGTAACAAGCCAAGGGGTACCAAGCATTGTCCACAGCCCCCTGCAGTCACAGGAGAGGCTTGGACGCCTTCCCTCAGAGGCCTCCAGAAGGAACCAGGTGGGCCGACACCCGGATTTTGAACTTCTATGCTCCAGACCTGTGAGATAATAAATCTCTGTTGCTTTAAGCCACCCTGTTGTACTTTGCTACTATTCTTCCTCCACACCACAGGGCACTCCAGAAATTCAAAGGACATTTGTCTTGACCCTGCACCCACCAGCCTGTCTGGACAGGCTCTCTGCACATCTGTCTTCCTTCTTGTTCTTGTGACGGTCTCACAAGTGTTGAGTGGCTTCTCCAGGACACAGCAGACTTCCTCTATGCTGCTGGATCCATTGGTGTAAACTGCTCACCTGCCCCGAGTTTAACACACAGAGCCTAAAGCCTAGGGGTGCACAGAGAATCTCACGGAAGTCAGGACGAAACTTACCAGAGTGGCCCCCAAAGTGCCTGACTCCCCCGTCCTGACTACCTATGCAGTCATTGTTCTGAGAATAGAAGCTTTTTTGACATCATTAATTCTTCAAACCTGTTCCTTGCACCAGCATGTAGTTATTGCATTTATTCATTCAAAGAACATTTATCAAGGGGAATATCACATTGTCGACATTGTTCCAACCACTGGGAAATACAGCAGAGGACAAAACACAGACACCCAGCCTTTGTAGAACTTACATTCTGGAAGTTGTGAAGCCAAGCAGTAAATATGCGAGAAATTAGAAAAACGTAATGTAGTATATATTACACTCTATCAAATATACTACACACAGCATAGGCTCTGTTGGCAAAGACAAATCCAAAAGAGAGGACAGGAAGTCCCCGGAGCGGGAGTCAGCAGAATTCCATTCGACTTGGTGCCTTAGCCAACCTTCTCTGCACTGACAGTCAACGCCAAGTCTTGCTGACTTCCAGCAAACATTTCTTCTTGCTCCTGAGTCTCTAGGTCAGTTTCTGTTCTGGATTCTTTGGGGCTGGGCCAGGGCTCATTTCTCTTTTCCATTCAGAATTCAGAGCATCGGGACAGCCTGTCATCTGGAACTGTAATTCCCCAGGACACTCATCCTCACACCCTCATGTCACCGCCTCTGCTGGACTTAGAGACTCACTTCTAGTAAATGAATAGAGCAAAAGCCGTGGATGTTACTTGCGACGTTGGCTGAAGGAAGACTGTGTCTTCGGTCTGGCCTGCCAGATCTCATTCTCTCCCCTGCGTCCTTGCTGTCTGGGAAGTTGCCCTCCAGGTGACCAGCTACCCGGCAGAGAGGCCGAGGTGCCAAGACACTGACTCCAGCCAACTGCAGTGAGGTCCGATGTCCGTCTCGGGGTAAGTCAGGAATGCCTGCGCCCCTGCCCTGTAAGGAGAGTGCTGGGAGAGTGCCTCTGAGTAGGGACAGAAAGACAGACACCTCCCAGAAGGTGGCACCCTCCTAGGATGGAAGAAAACATACAAAACACCTTTTTTTCCACACATTTATTCTAAGAAAAGCTGATGCTGATGTATTTCTTTTTCTGGAAAGAGTGAAGTGCAAGGAAGACAGGAGATTTTGTTTTTGTTTAAAATTCCCCACTAAGGAGCTGTTAATATTTTGAGTTTCTTTGTATGTTTTATGGATCTGATATCTTTTTTATTTTTTTATTAAGTCATATATACATATATCATGAACATTTATGCCTTTGTGGGATTCAATGTGTTGATTATTTGTACAAATTGGAGTGCTCATATATCTTCAGTGTCTGTTTTTCACCATGCTTTTATCAGTTTTCCTAATAAAACCTGAAAGGCAACATTTGCTACTTTCCCCCAAATCCAGTTTTTGAGATATTCAGACACAAAACTATTTGGGATCGTCCTCCTCTCCCCTTAAAATAAATCTCTGCTGGTGTTTTTCTGAGTGCCTGTTGGAGGTCGGGGGCCGGCCCTGAAGGGGAGCCCAGGCTGGGCAGGAGGGCTTGACGGTGGCAGGAGCTTGCGGCTGCCCCCACAAGCACAGTCCGTATTTACAGAAAGAGACTCTGCGTCCAAGTCCCAGGTCTGGCACTAAACTTTATGTGGCCTTTATCAAATCCCTTCACCTTCTGATTAAATCTGCTCACCTGAAATGGAGAAGTGTGAGGGCACAGTTTCTATCTCAAAGTCCTGATAGACTTAGAATAACCTGGCAGGTGGAAAGAACTTCATAAAATTGAAGGAGGTCATCATGACCAAACATGGGAAGGGCGGTGACAGGTTCTGGGAAATGTGTATGACAGTGTACAAATAACCGTGTTCGCTATTATCACTACTCTCATAGATGATTGGCTCGCCTTGTCCACAGACCCATGGAGCTGAGCAGACAATTGAGTTTGACCCTTGAAGGAAAGACTTAAAGTTGACTCAAGGGTCTGACCACCCTTGAAATCCAACAGTGAGAGAGACTTCTAGAATAATCATGTTCTTAGATTTTGCCTACCCTGGGCTGTCTTCTCCCTCTTCTGCCTTCTTTTCTTTCTCTTGCACTCTTCTGTCTCCCTCCTTTTTTCCCTTGGCAGTGTGGATGAGCACAGCCTACACTTCCCTGGAGGTGGACACGGGGGAGGGCCCTGGGCTGACGCTGCCTCCGCCGGTCCCCGGGGCTCCTCTGTGCAGCTGGGCCTGAGACCTGAGCCGATGACCAGGCAGGACCCCGTGCCGTGCTCTCCGTGGACAGGCTTTGCTCCAGGCTCTCTTGGGATTGATGGAGATGCCGTCTGACCTGCCTTGCAGGGGGTTGAGCTCCCTGCTTCTCTGCTTCCTTCCTAATCACGATGTTCCCTGAGGCAGAGGGTCTGGCCACCTGCCACTGCCAGCCGATACGCAGAGATAGGGATAGGTCCAGTAAATGTTATGTGTTGGAAGGCCAGAAACTCTGGAGAACAGTGACAGTGCCTCTCCAAGACTGTCCTGTTCTTCTATTTCCAAAATCACAGTTTTGAACATAAAGATTAAAAGCAAAAACCACATTAACTCTTATTTTAAATAATAATTAACATAACTCAGTGACCGTTTCCAATTCAAAAGTTAATTTCTTGCTTCAGTTCTTCTAAACTACTCAAGACAAGCACCTTTAAGGTAGGAGACAAACTTACAGAACACTAAGAATGGGAAGCACGAGGTAGTCCCGGAGGACCCACCGCAGCCCAACTGAGTCCGTCTAACTCTCACCACGTGCGCGCGGTGCATCTGGAGGCTTCCTTGCCTCTTACACTTCTCACTCCTCCTCCACTTACTGACCCGAGCCAACGTTCTTTCCTTCCTGCCCCTTCTACTGGGCATCAGCGATGGTGGCCAGCACAGATGTAGGGCACACAAGAGAATGCAGTTCTTCCCTCAAGAGTCTCGTCTCTCTCAGGGTGATGAGATGTGCATCTCACATCCAGGACAACACCTCTGCACAGCTCTCGATGAGCTAGGGGTGCAGTGAGCCCAGGAATCCACGTCCTAAACAAATGCCCCAAAGAACTGTGATTAGGCAATTTGGGAAACATGTTGGGTGTCAGGGGTCAACAAACTGCCGGTGGCCCTCTGGATGAAGTGGCACTTGTCCTCTACGCGCTGTCTTTGGCTGCTCTCGGGCCACCACGCCAGAGTCCAGCAGTTGCAGTGGGACGCAGGGCCCATGAAGCCTGAAGATTTACTATTGGGCCTTTTCCAAATGTTTGCAGCCCCCTGCTCTGACAGTAGTGTTCATTCTTGGCATTAGAATCTCCTGGGGCACGTGTAAGAACCCCACACCTACAATGCACCCCAGCTGATAAATCAGAATCTGTGGCCGGGGCGAGGCCTCATCCCGGGCAGGCGCAACTCTTACCTCCAGGTTGCTCAGTGGGCAGCCATGTGAGAGACCTGGGAGACTGAATGCGCAAAAGGACACCGGCCAGACCGCGTAAGAGAGGACAGTGGACTCTTACCTGTGACCTCACAGTGTGCACCCCACGGCCTCCAAATTGCTCTCTCCAGACAGTCAGAATGTGGCCCATACCTGCCAGATTCCCTCATTTTTGCCCCCGCCTCCAACCCAGGGCTGACCAGAGAAAGCTAAATATGAGAACTCCAGGCCCTCAGGACTCCCCCTGCGGGTTAGCCACCTCCCCCTTCCTCACACCAATCCACAGCCTCTAATCCAAGCCTTCGATCTGAGCCTCCAATCTGAGCCTTCTCCTTTTCCATGGTCATGAGGTCCTGCCCCTGGCTCCCCTGCTCCAGCAAACTTTGAGGAAATAACCTCCTATTACTCTCCTGGGGGTGGTCTTCACTTCTCTCCACGGGACCCTGGCTCCAGGGCAGACGTCAGGCCCTGGTGGAGGGCCCATCCATGCTGGGGACACTTGAGCTTCTGGAGAGTGAAGTATCTCAGAGACCCAGATCAAGGCAGTAGGGAGCAACTCTTAGGGACAAATCTGGGAAGGAAGTTGAAGAATTAAAGGGGAGGTCCAAGGTGTCCTTCCGTTACTGGGCAAAGAGGGTCCTGCCGCCTGTCACCGTCAGTCAATATGCAGAGATGGGGTTTAAGTCCAAGAAAGCCTTATTTGTTAAGGGGCCAGCAATTCTGGAGAACAGTGAGAGCCTCTCAATTCTGTTCTGCCTCAGTTACAAGTCTAACAACTTTTATAATGAAATACAAGGAAACTAACCTAGAAAATTTTAAATCGTTTTTTTTTTTGAGAAAGAGTTTTATTTTGCTGCCTTGGGTAGAGTGCTATGGCATGACAGCAACCTCAAACTCTTGGGCTTAAGTGATCCTCTTGCCTCAGCCTCCCAAGTATATGGGACTACAAGCACCCATCGCCATGGCCAGCAATTTATTGTTTTGTTTTGTTTTTATTAAATCATAACCATGTACATTAATGCATTTATGGGGTTCAGTGTACTGATTTGACATACAATGTGAAATGCTTACATTGAACTAAGTAACATATCCATCACAATTATACTCTTTTCCTAATAGTTTTGAAATGTACCATTGCATCATTTTCTCAGGCTGGTCTTGAACTTCTGAACTCAAGCAATCCATCCTCCTCAGCCTCCCAGAGTGCTTAGATTACAGGCATGAGCCACCAGATCCGGCCTTAGAAAATTTTAACTTTATTTGATAAGAAGTAATGACAAACATGCTCACAAACACGGTGAAATCGTAACTAGATAGTCATGGGGGGCAGTAATGGAGGAGGGGACAGAACATGGTGAGCTGAGCAGCCCAGGTCAGCTGTAGCTGCAGCTCAACTCCTCACACTACACCTTCCAGACCTCTTTTCTGGCTTCACTCCCTTTGTGGTCCAGCCCAGAATTTCAGGGTGTTAGGAGCCACGCTCGAAGGTATCCCCACTGTGGGTGGTGGGCCTACTCTGTGCAGAACCCCCCCCCCCCCGCTTTGTCCATGTGCATCCCTCTGCAGAAAGCAGAGTGAAGTAGGCAGAGGAAGAGAGGGTGGTAGGGCAGCATCTGGGAGGGGCACAGGAAGATCAGTCCTGCTGTCCTACTCTGGAAGGGCTGGCCAGCTGGGACTTAAGGGATTGCAAGGGAAGGGCAGACTCCCAGCATCATCCCTTGGCCAACTCCATACTCTTTCCAAGGTGATGATGATACCTTGGGCACTGAAGTCTTTTTCTCGGAATTTAATCTGGACCCGTAGAGTCTCCAGGGATTGGCTTGCTCAGTGTCCAGGGACTAGGCAACAGGCAGAGGGGACGACTTCTGAGAAGCAGCAGACCAGTGTTAGTTGTGACTGACCTGGTTATGGCTTCGTCTCATCTCCTGTTGTGTAGCCCCCCCCAGGCCCACATCCCGGGAGAGTTCAAGCCCCTCCCCCCCCAAGTAATTAATTACCTTTAGATCTCAATCCCCTTAGCACTCGCCAGTCTGATGAAGCAGCTGTGGCTACAGTGCCAAGAGTCTCAAAAGCTGAAGGAAGTTTTTGAGTGACAATTGGGCTTACCCAGAGGGCATATGCATGTTAACAAGGGTGAAAGACAATGCCTTAAACCAGAGAAAGGAATTTTAAGTAGTCCAAGTCCAGATCTGTGGGAGGGAGAGGGTTTTGTTGTGCTCTACTTTACAATTCTCAGATCACATTGATTATTCACCCACACTGCTACCTGCCAGAAGGGTGAGAGACCAGCATTTACTGACTGTTCACTCTGTATGGGGCACAGTGCTAAGCTTTCAAATATATATGATTAGCAAGATTTATCCTTTTCAAACTTTACAACAGCCCTCTGAGGTAAATACTGTTAATGGGAAAAAGCCCAAACTGTGCACCATTATTTCAAAAGGTCTATTCTAAATGTGTGTTACTGATGTTCTGGAGTGCATGTTTTCAAGAGATTCTGAGAAAATGTGCCCACGGCAGCTGGGTTACAGTTTGGTCTCATACATTCACGGAAACTGGAATCTCGTGGAAAACCATGTTAGTCTCGCACAGTGTGAAAGTGGGAGATCTGGGTGGGAGGCTTACAAGTCCTAGGTGGGCTTAAAGATTCTTTAATCTGTCATTAGTGAAAGAAATGAAGCTTCATCTAAAGCAGCAGTTCTTAACCATCCTAATGCCACAGCCCTTTAATACAGTTCCCTGAGAACCGCTGATTCTAAACGCTTGGAACGTTTAAACTTCTTTAAGGAACTTTAAGGATTCCTGTTGTCGATGGAAAAGAAGCCACGCTGTGTAAAATAATTTATTTATTTAATTATTTTTATTGAATCAGAGCTGTGTACATTAGTTCAATCATGGGGTACAGTGTGCGGGCCTCACATACAATCTGAAATATTTTCATCCGCCTGTTCGACATAACGTTCATGAGTGTGTAAAATAATTTAAATAGGCTTACTCTGAGCCAAATTTGAGGACAATGACCTAGATCCACACCCAAGAAGCCTTGAGCAGCTGGACTTGCTGTGGTGGGGCTACAGTTTAGTTGGAGACATTTTAGGGAGACTGGAATTAAGGGTAAAGTCATCAACCAATACGTGGAAGGCATTCATTGGTTTGGCCCCCAAAGGTGGAACATCTCAAAGTGGGGGGAGGCTTACAGGTTTAAAGATTCTTTAGCTGACAATTGGCTGAAAACTTTAGGCTTTGCCTGATACACCTGGCCTCAGTGGAAAGGAAGGCTGAGTTAAGATAAGGACCTGTTAATGAGAGACAAGCTGCAGGACAAACACCCAGACCTGCGTGGTTTGTTGTGTGTATCAAGGACCTGCAGGTGTGTCTTGAATAGCCTTCGTCCTGTGAAGGAGCCACAAAGGGCATCTCGAAGAAGAGGAGGGAGGAAACCTGTCTGATTCCTTTCTCGTAACTAGCAACTCTGTTTTAGGGGATCCCCTGGGTCAAGAGTGGGTGCACTCAGTCCGCCTCTGGCAGGGAGCACTGAGATTTTATTGTAGTTCACACTGTCAATGAGACAAGTCATGGAACATTCACCCAAATTCAAGGGATTTGTTAAGTAAACCTATGGCCGGCAGATGCAGTTCAAGCTGTGTCCCGTGTAGTCCCAGGCAGTTGAAGATTTCGTATCTTACTATTACAAGGAGTAACTCTAAAAGGGAGGGGGCATGGTGGGCACATGTGACCTCCCTTCCTGGCAGCCAGTAACTCCTCTTTAAGGGTTTTCTGGGGTCCCCTTGGCCAAGCAGGGGTCCATTCATTTGGCTGGGGGGGCACTTAAGGTTTTCTTTTAGTTCCTAATAGGAAAGACTCCGTATTCACATGGAAAAGTGCAGTGGTGAGAAGTGACTTTCCAAAGTCACAGGGCAGCTAGGAAGGGAGCAGGGCCAGGTGTGGTGAGGAGGCGCTCACACACACACTTTTAGGCTTCAGCAAACCTTCCTGGAGAAAGAAGCACCAGGGAGGCAGCAGCAAATGCAAGGTCTGCTTTCCATGGCTTCAGGCCCTGCCCCCCAGAGGGAGGGCTCCGAGACAGGTGGGCAGCCTGGCTGGAGGGAGCCCAGGGCCCACCCTCAGGAAAGGATGGACGCCGCCAGCCCGGGAGGGTCGGGCCGAGGTCTCGGTGGAACCTGGGGCAAGCACCGAAGCTGAGGTGACCTTCCGGAATTGGCCTGAGTTGGAAGGAGGGGGCCAGACCTCTTACTCCCTAAACCTCAAGTGGCCCTGGAAGATACAGGATGAAACCCACAGCCAGGTGCCTCTCCTGGGCTGAGGCAGCTCCACAAAGCACTAAGAACGGAGAACTGTCAGCCAACCACCCCCCCCCCCAGCACCCACACACACACAACCAGTGGAGAAATAGACCCTTTTGCTCTGAAGGGGATCTGTGAGGTACAACACAAGCTGCGGTCACATCCACAGGATTGATGAATGACGTCAGGGGAGCGGCTCTGAGCCGTCTATGGAGTTGCTTGGGCGGTCCCCGGAGGACCAGCAGGGGGCGGCAGAGAGCTGTTCAGGTGCCGGCGGGGACCTGAGCGCGGCGGGGGCCGAGAGGGGAACGGTTTCGCCTGGCAAGGAAACGCTGGGTAACCAGCCAAGACTAGACCGTCATTAGCAAAATCTGAACAGAATCTGGGCAGGTAGGACCCAGATCACATAGAGTGTGCCATCCAGAGCAGTTGGGTGTTATCCTACAAGTAATGGGGAAGCCCTGAGTGGCTTTTAAGTCTGGGAGGTGGTGCCTTTGATGGTTATAGGAAGCCTGTTTGTCTGCAGGGAGAATGCCTTATCAGGGGACCCTTTGTCTTTGCAGCCATGCAACAAATTACTTAATCTTATTATCCAGGTCCGAAAGTTACCGGGAGGAAGTAGTACCTGCCTTATACGGAGGGTGGCAAAAAAATGGACACACATTTTAAAAAAGGAAAAAAAACTGAATTAAAATTGTAATACTCAATATATACCAACAACAAAAGATGAATATGAGTCATGCTGAGGACCTCTTGTCATTGCGGATGTCAAAAATGACTTAAGTAGTACAAATTTAATGTATGTTTTCCTTTCTTAAAATGTGTATGCATTTCATATGGGGGGCACTCTCTGTAGAGTTCTTGTGTCCATTAAGAGAAACAAACTATATTTGTAATTTAATCTAGACTCTTTGCAGGGAGGTTTGCAGGGAAAAGTGAAAGAAGCCTGGGAGGCAGACGGTCTGGGGTCCCCTGCCCCGTGAGCATGGAGATATCGGGATCTGAGGGCAATGTATTGGAAGGAACTAGACTAAGAGGGACGGCTGAGATCACCCCAAGAGATGAGCAGACGAATAATGAAGCATGCAGTAAAAATGGTTTCAGAAGAAACAAGCTGTAGAAGGAACCATGGGGGACACTGACATTTCAAGAGCATCAAGGCAGTGGAGGAGCGGATTGTAGCAGAGACTGTGCTGGAGGCCAGGCAGGTGAGAGCAGGACAGGAGGAGGCAACTGCCCAGAGGCCAGGAGAGGCAGGTTTTCAACAAGACAGTAGCTGGCAAAATATGGTGCAACACTGACGTCAGCGGGATGTGTGGGAGGAGGAAGTGATCCATCAGCGATTTTCCTGAGAACAACCCAGGGCAGAGTCCTGGCTGCAGTGAGCCTGGGGTTCCTCATGGCAGAGGCAATACGTACACCTGCGGGTGGTAAAGTGGGCAACCTAAAGATTTTGGGGAAATGGGGATTGACAAATAAATGGACAGATGGAGAGAAATGATGGATCGATGGATGATTGATAGCCAGATAGATAGATAGATAGATAGACAGATAGATAGATAGAACAGTCTGCAGCTCACTTGTCAAATCTACCTTCTGTATTATCCTATGACTTGTATACCATTACCCTCATTTTAAAAACAAGGAAAATCGGCTCAGCACGTGTGGCTCAACGGGCTAAGGCGCCAGCCACGTACACCTGAGCTGGCGGGTTCGAATCCAGCCCAGGCCCGCCAAACAACAATGACGGCTGCAACCAAAACATGGCCGGGTGTTGTGGCGGGCGCCTGTAGTCCCAGCTACTTGGGAGGCGGAGGCAAGAGACTCACTTGAGACTAGGAATTGGAGGTTGCTGTGAGCTGTGATGC
>CAUYRH010055731.1:0-12313 GCA_963574655.1 Perodicticus potto
TTTTTTTTTTTTGAGACAGAGTCTCACTTTGTCACTCTCAAGAGCGCCGTGGCTTCAGAGTTCACAGCAATGTCCAACTCTTGGGTTTAAGCAATTCTCTTGCCTCAGCCTCCCAAGTAGCTGGGACTCGCCACAATGCCCAGCTATTTTTTTTTTTTTTTTTTTTTGTAGAGACACAGAGTCTCACTTTATCACCCTCGGTAGAGTGCCGTGGCGTCACACAGCTCACAGCAACCTCCAGCTCCCGGGCTTAGGCGATTCTCTTGCCTCAGCCTCCCGAGGAGCTGGGACTACAGGCGCCCGCCACAACACCCGGCTATTTTTCTGTTTTGCTGTTCTGCTGAGGCCGGGTTTGAACCCGTCACCTTTGGTATATGGGGCCGGTGCCCTATTCGATGAGCCACAGGTGCCGCCCAATGCCCAGCTATTTTTTTATTGCAGTTGTCATTGTTCTTTAGCAGGCCCAGGCTGGGCTCGAACCTGCCAACCTTGGTGCCAAGCCAGTCTATTTCTTAATTTGGAAAGTGTGATATACAATAGTTTGGGAAAAGTTGTTGCACTATGCACTTGGGATCTGGGCACTTTTCTGAGTATATTACAGCTCAATAACATATTTACTTCAAAAAAGGGGTCTCTGGGTGGCACCTGTGGCTCAGTGAGTAGGGCACCAGCCCCATATACCAAAGGTGGCAGGTTCAAACCCGGCCCCAGCCAAACTGCAACAAAAAAAGAGCCGTGCATTGTGGCGGGTGCCTGTAGTCCTAGCTACTTGGGAGGCTGAGGCAAGAGAATCACCTAAGCCCAGGAGTTGGAGGTTGCTGTCAGCTGTGTGATGCCACGGCACTCTACCGAGGGCAATAGAGTGAAACTCTGACTCTACAAAAAAAAAAAAAAAAAAAAAAAAAAAGGGGTCTCTGGCGGTGCCTCTGGCTTAGTGGCTAGGGAGCTGGCCCTATATACAGAGGGTGGCAGCTTCAAACCTGGCCCTGGCCAAACTGCAACAAAAAATAGCCAGGCGTGTGGTGGGCGCCTGTAGTCCCAGCTACTCTGGAGTCTGATGCAAGAGAAGTGCCTAAGCCCAAGAGTTGGAGGCTGCTGTGAGCTGTGACGCCACGACATTCTACTGAGGGGGATAAAATGAGACTCTGTCTCTAGCAAAAAAAGAAAAAAAAAAAGGTGGGGGGTCTAGAGGCTCAGTGCCTATAGCTCAGCATCTAGAGCGCCAGCCACATACACCAGAGCTGGCAGGTTCAAAGCCAGCCCGGGCCTGCCAAACAATGACAACTACAACCAAAAAATAGCCGGGCATTGTGGCAGGCACCTATAGTCCCAGCTACTTGGAGGCTGAGGCAAGAGAATCGCTTAAGCCCAGGAGTTTGAGATTGCTGTTAGCTGTGACGCCATGGCACTCTACCAAGGGCAACATAGTGAGACTCTGTCTCAAAAAAAATAATAAAAGGGGATCTAGACAAGTGATGTGAAAACTGTGAACTCCTGAGCATCAAAGTTCAAAGCCATGAGAAGAAAGAGATCATGGATGGACTGAGCGAAGGGAGAGGGGCTCCTGAGGGGTAGAGGTGGACCGTGAGGAGGGGGAGTGGGGAGACAAGCCAGGTGGGAGGTCCAGGGCCAGGAGAGAGGCCGGACAGGCATCTTCAGGAAAGCATGGTCAAGCTCAAATGGGTAAGGAGAGACAGAGACCAGTCTGATCTGTGGGTGTGACAAAGCAGAGACTGCTGCAGCTTGAAGCTGTGTCGGAAGCCCAACAATGGGGGCTGGCTGCACAGAGGGGGGCTGGCTTTGAAAGGGTGCTGGGAGCAGCTGGCAACAAAGGCTCCAGAGACCCAGAAGCTGTAGGAGGGGTTGGGTGTTTGTGGCCACAGGAGTCCCTGCAGTGTGTCTTTGTACCAGAGAGAGGATTAAGGAATAGTCCCTGAAAGGGTCTCTGCAAGGAGGGCTCTGCTGTGACCAGAGGAAGGGACAGGGGAACAAGGCTGGGTGGAAGATCTGGTGCCAGAATGAATGGGAAAGTCAGACAAAGGCACTGAAGGGCCTGATCCTTCTCCACCCACTCCTCTTATCAGTGGGGACCACAGCACTGGTGTCACAGCAGCCTGGAAGACAGGAGGGGAGGGTGCAAGCTGGGTGCAGCACTGGGGAAGCCTCAACTGCTGCCCCACCCATAGGTGCCTCACCAGTCACAGGATCTGCAGACTAGGGTGGCTCCAGGTCAGAAGTCAGGCGCTCTGCACCCCTGGCTATGCTCTCTCCTTCTTGCCAGGCAGCTTGGAGCCACCAATGACCTAGGGCCCCCAGCATGTGGGCCCAGTCTCCTCCACCCTGGGGCAGGCCATGCCTACACTACCTGCTTGGAGTAGATCCTGAGGAGCTTGTTCACAGGTGTGCCCTCGCTGTCCCCATCGAATTCCAGCCACAAGACAGGCTCCTCCTCCTCAGGGGAGGTGTGGTCCCATGACAGCTCCTGGAAACGCAGGCCTAGCAGGACGTGCTGGCCAATGGGAGATGCAGAGGAAGGCTTGGAGCCTTAGGGCAGAGGACTGCTCCCCACCCCATCCCACTTGGGTGCCATAAGGAGGGGACACTTGGTCAGGTGTTTGCTCCTCCCACATAGTCTTCTTCAAGGAGAGGAGCCCCGGCTTTCATCAGACCCTCCCAGGGAGGGGGGCTGTTGTGAGAACCCTATCCCACTCTTCCTAGGGGTGGGCTGAGCCTGAGTACAGGCGACAAGTCAGGTGGGGCCAGGGAGGTGTTTTCTAAGAGGGCAGCTGGGTAGCATCTAGGCAGGCTGAACTGGCCCCAACCTGACAGGCACAGCTGCCCAGGAGGGGCTGGAGTCCTTCTCCAGGGAAAACCAGAAGTCAGCCAAGACTCCTCTGACTTAGGAGGGAACTCCTGCTCAGGCGCAGGAGAGCTGCCCCACAGGGTTAGCTGATACCACCACCTATCCAGGGCCAACTGCCAAATGTAGTAAGAAGCAGGACTTTGTCAGCCCAGAAAGGCTCCCAAATGTGGGGTCTTTCTGGAAAGCCAAGCTGTTCACCAGACAGAGTGCTGGACAGTGCTAGACTCCCTCCACTCAAGGGCAGTAAATGCCAGCTGCAGCCTCCCCTCACCTTAGCCACCCTTTAGCCTAGCACACGGGCCAAGAAAGCTGAGCCAGGGAAGACCTAGGGATGCCCTTGGGAGGACTGCAGGAGTCCTAAGGTATCCAAGCAAGGCAGAGTCCCTCCTAGGTCACCCACAGACCCGGGGGAATCAGGGAGGCCTGGCTAAGGACTTCTAACCCCTTCCTCTTCACCCTGGACAAGGTACCTTCTCCCTGTTGTCGATGACATACACGCCCTCCAGACTGATGGCTACGGCCACTGGCTTGCGCCCACCTCGGTGCAAAAAGCCCTGGGCTGGCTTGTCAACCTCGCCGTGGAAGAAGGCAGACCTGGGGAGTGGACAGGTGTCAGCCTTCCCCTCCAGCACAGAAAATGCTTGGGAGGCCTGCTCTGGGCCTGTCCTGGGCCCCTGAGCAGCTTGAGCTTATGTGGGTGACAGAAACCAGGCCAGTAGGGGGACACAGACACTGAGGGTACTGAGGCTTCACGGGGCAGTGGCATCTGAGCTGGTCACACAAGACTGGAAAGCTGGCCAGGTGGGAGAAGGGCCTGGATGGCACAAAGAAGGGTGGGTGCTGCCCACAGAGGAAAGAGTGTGGCCCCAGGTAGGGGAAAGGGCGAAAGCGCAAGTCACTTTCGCTCAGGCACTAGGGCTGGGGCTGCAGGAAGGGTGGCCGTGTCAGGGCAGGAGAGACCCTTTGCCCACTGTTGGATAAAGAACTTTCAGCAGCAGGGACCTGCTGGGGAGGAGGGTAGGGCTGCCCAGGGGGATGGCTTCAGGGCTTAAAACTAAGAAGGGGAGGGGACAGTGGCCTTCACTCCTGGCTATGCCAGAGCCCAAGTTACATCTTGCTCCTTCCCCATGGCAGGGGGACAGGCTGAGATGAGTATGGGTCATCCCCTGATTCCCGAGGATGGTCCCCCTCTATCCCCTCTCCTGGAGGACTTCTATCCCCTCAGGCTTGGCTGGGGGCTGCTGCCACCCACCTGCAGGGTGTCCTCTACCTCTGTGTTCTCGTGTCTCTCCCCACTAAGAAGTCAGCTACACCAGGCAGGGGATACGGTATCTTTGGCACACCCAGGGACCTCCAGTCTCCACAGAGCACCCAGCACACAGCAGATGTGACAAAATATTTGCTAGACGCTTTGCTGTGAGGGAGAGAGGGCTGGCTGAAAGGAAGGTCAGCAGGGATACACCAAGTGACTGTGGCAGGTGGAAGAAGAGAATCCATCCACAGTGCCCTTAGAGGGGAGAGAGACAAGAACACAGAGGTAGAGGACACCTGGTCGATGAGAGAGAGAAGGGAGGGCAGGTGTCCAGCCTGGGGCCAGTAGGGCCTAAGGGGCTGGTATCAAGACATTGCTTCATGGAACGACAGCGCTCAGCTGAAGCAGAACCAGGCTTCCGCTACGCTAGTAAAGCCCAAGGATAGTCTGCTGGGCTGCTGGGGGAGGGGGCAGAGGGGACCCAGGGCTGGGGCTGCTCACCCGTAGAAGGGCAGTTCATGGCACTTGAGGAGGTAGGCACGGTAGTGTGTGCCCAGGGTGGCCTCAGGCCCGCTGTCACCGCCGACTACTTCCTTTACCTGGCGGTAGGCATTCAGCAGGCCCTGCTCGCCTGGCCCAGCCTTGGCCCCACGGCCTCGGAAGGCAGCAAAGAGCCCATGGCCCCGCTTACAGAGGTGGGCAGGGAGGAAGGAGTCCAGCTTCTCCCTGTGGAGGAAGGAATGGGAGCTGGCAGCCTGGCTAGAGGTGGCACACTCGCAGGGGAAGACAGGGACCTGGCTTGGGGATTCATGGGGCCCTCCCCTGCCCTGGACATGACCACCAGAGAAACCCCCACTGCCTCCATTCTGGTGGCAGCCTGGTTACCATGGCCATGTCCAGGGAGCACCCTCATGGCAGGTGGGGAGCTCTCCCTATGAGGTGATGGTGGGGGCAGGGCTGCCTGGAGGAAGGGAACACAAAAGCCACTTCCAAGCCAGAGACTGGGTAAGGGGCCTTGGTGGGGCGACCCAGACATTAGACAGAAGTGGGCTCAGATCTTAGCCCCTATCTGAAGAGATGGCCAGGGCCAGGCCATCTGCCTTTGCCATGACAAGCTGTACAACTGGCCAGAGCTGCCTTCCTGTCCTCGTGTTTGGGTCCTCTGCAGAGAGGGGATAATGGCCCCATCTAAGTGAGTTCCCTTGACCCTAGAACATGAGAAGACTCTTCAAGTGCAGGCCCAGGACTGAGGTGGGAGGCTGGTAAGGCCCACTGGAGCTGTCCGTCTGCCCAGCCCATGGTCACATGTTCTGTCCTACTGCTCCAGGCACCTGCACCTGCCTCCTGCGTTTCCCACCAGCCCCGCATCCGCTGATGGCCTCTGCACTGTATCCCTGTTGGTACCAATGGGCCCCACAGGCCTGGTCCTGCCTCCTTCCCTGCCAGTCACCATTTGTTCACCCAGGAAACTCACAGAAACACAAGGCAGTCTTCACCCCCAGGAGGGAAAGACATACATCACTCCATGACCCATGGTGTGCTGGGCACTGTGGAGGAGACCCCCCACCTTGTCCTGCTAGGCACGTGGATGGTCAGGGTGGACAAGGGAGTGGATGGGGGGCCTGGGACATGGGCCTAGGACTGTGGCTTCAAGGCAGAGGCAAGAGGCTGAGACAAGAGCTGCAGTCAGCCGCCTAATAGAACCAGCCTATGACAGGAGGTTCCAGAGCAACACCTGCGTCTGAGTCGGAATTTCTAAAATTGTGCAACTTTTATAACCTGGCACAAATGGCCCAACACTCTCAACACTCTGTTCTGTTTGATAAGATGTGAGAACCAACAATCAGCCCTGGCTCGTGAAAGAAAGGGCAACCTCTACACAGGCACACGGAACAGGACAGAATCTCAGCTTGGTTGCCGGGTCTGTGGCCAGGGCAGACTCAGCCCTCGTGACCTCTGAGGCCCTGCTAGTTTACAAGGCTTCTTGAGAGAGGGTGGGAACCAGCGAGCAGGTGTGCTGAGTGTCAGCAGTGGGACCCATCCCCGGCAGGTAGAACTAAGCTGATTGTTACTGGAGACCAGAAGTCAGTATGTGTGTGGTCCCCGGCTATGACTCCCAAAGAACAAGCCAGAGCTTGGGCTCCACTGTCATGTGCAGCTGGGGCCACTTGGGTTGTGGCCTCCTCTCACAGACATCACTTCACTGAGTATCCTGCTGCCAGAGCAGATGAGGACAAAGAGGCTCAGAGAGGTGGAATGACCTCCCCAAGGCCACCTAGAGAGTGTGTGTGGACTGAGGCCTCCTGACTCCAGGACTGTGACCCCACCTTGCAGACCTAGGAACCCTTATAAGTAGGGCTCTGGGGGCAACCTCCCTCTCCTCGTGTCTCTGCCATAGGTCACACAGCCACTCACCTCACAGTGCAGGCCGCAGGCTGGCCAGACTGGTATGGCCCAAGCTGCACACGGCACACGAGGGCACCCAGTACCTCGCAGTCCTCCACATCACAGGGGTACCGTGAGGCCAACACGTTGCCCTTGGCCTCTTCATAGAGTAGCCGCAGGACCTCCTCATCCTGGATCTGTGGGCCGACGCGGCAAGGAGAGGCTGCTCAGCCAGGCAGGAGCCAGGCATGAATGTGCAGGGGTCTAGGGACAGGGGAGAGTGGGCATGGGGCAAGACCTGGTACTGCCTCACCTGGAGCTCCCGCCGCTTTGGGAAGAACACATTCCTTCGGAACTGCAGGGAAGGCTCATCTGGGGACAGAAGTGGGGGTCACTTCCTGGCTTAGCCCAGCCCTATCCTCTTTCCTGACTGGGCCCCAGTTCCCACCTTACCCAGCATGACTGAGAGAACTGAGGGTCGTCCAGAGAGTGAGGTGCACACTCATTCAATGCGCTCGCTACCCTCCCCATCTCCCTCCTTGGGGCTCCCCTCCGGGACCTGTTCTTTTCTTCCCAGGGTGCTGAGGGAACCTGGGGGAGATGCAGGCCCTGCCCCTCAGCTAGGGCAGCTCCACCTGCCAGCAGTGGCCTGGCTGGGCTGGGAGCAGCGCTCCAGACTCAGGTGGGCCCAAGGCAGGGACGGGAAGGCAGCAGCACTGACCCATGGCCACATCGTCATCTGGCGCGTCGGTGAAGCGCAGCAGCAACTCTGGCCACTGGCGGCCCAACTTGTAGGGCAGGTGCTTGGGCTTCAGCTGTACCTCTGTGGATGAGAGGGGAAGTATAGCCCCTGACAGGCCCAGGAGTTGCCCGCCCACCCCAACCATTGCCTACTAATAGTCACAGCCAATAGTAACTGAGCAGGTTCTAAGCATCCAGAACCATTCCAAGTGGTTTCTGCACACTTACCCTACAATTACCCTAAGCCCCCTTTCACCCATGAAGAAAATAAAGCTCAGGGAGGTTAAGCTGCTTGTTCGAAGTCACATAGTGAGATGGGCCTGGCTCCAGACTGACTGTTCACCATAGCCCTGGAGGAGGGGGGACCCGCACTGCCTCTGAGAGGTGTGAGATGAATGCTCACCCAAGATGAACAAGGACATGTACAAGGTGTGGTGGGGGGACAGCCGTCTGCCCTGCCTGAGTCCTTCTCTGATCTGTATCTCCCCCACTTTATGCCTCCACCACCCCCGATGCCGAAGCACCTCATCCTGCCAGCCTGAAGACAAGGGCCCTCATCTCTGTTCTTTGGGTCATCTGGACCTTCTGTGTGGACCCTGACCTTCCGTGTGGGCTCTGACTTTCAGAAAGCAGCCAAAGCCTTTTTTACCTAAGCCCTGCACCCAGCAGCTTCAGCCTTTTCTTGTCCTGATCTTTTTTTCTTTCTTTTTCTCATCCTGCTGTTTCTGATCTGGATGTTCCAGAGGCCTCACAACTCTCATTTCCAGCCTAGATCTATGGCACTACCCATCTGTCACCATCAATTCAGGGAGATGTGCCATTTGATCCTAACACCCACCTTCCTTTCCCCCCAGAAAGGGCTCCCTCATCAGAACCATTCCAAGGGAGGGAGAGAACACGCTTTGGGAAGAACACGTTCCTTTGGAACTGTAGAACAATCTAGTCCAGGCTCAAGGGGCCCCCAGTGATTATTTTCTCTTCTCAGGCCACTGGGGTCGGCCTATACCCCAGAGAGGGGATCTCAGTCAGGGGATCCCCTGTTCCCCTTAGTCAGAGGAGAACTCCCGTCTACCCCACTGTCAACCTAGGACCGCTCAGCCCCTTGGCCAGAGTTTTCCTCATGCTCTGTCTGTCTGGAGATAACCCACTGTACAGGGGGGAAGTTGAAGCCCACACAGGAACAGTGGCACTGTGCCACCAGCATCTAGAACACTGCCTGGCACAGGGAGGCTTTGTACTCCCTTGTGGAATGAACGAGGTAACTGACTAACTGGGACCCTCTGGATTCACTGTGGAGAAGGGAGACCCCAGGGACAAGGGTGCCCTTCCTCCTGCATAGAGCCCAGTCCTGGTCATCCTTAGCCCCTAGCCGAGTAGCTCAGAGGACTCCCATCATTAGAAGAGAACTATCAGGGCCGGGTGCAGTGACTCACGCCTTTAATCTAGCACTCTGGGAGGCTAAGGTGGGTGGACTGCTTGAGCTCACAGGTTTAAGACCAGCCTGAGCAAGAGCGAGACCCGGTCTCTAAAAAAAAAAATAGCCAGGCGTTGTAGCGGTTGCCTGTAGTCCCAGATACTAGGAAGCCTGAGGCAAGAGAATCGCTTGAGCCCAAGAATCTGAGGTTGCTGTGAGATATGACTCCACAGCACTCTACCAAGGGTGACAAAGTGAGACTGTGCCTCAAAACAAACAAACAAATAGATCTATGCTGACCGTATGGTCCCAGAGGCTGTCACCCAAAAGAGACTGAAAGTTCATGGAGTCCTGTTCCATGCAGAGTGATAGTGGCACTGAGAAGGCCAAGCCCTACCCAAACAGCTGGCATGAAGGGTGGCTCCAGCAGACAGCACCCTCTCCCTGTCATACAGGGTGCTCAGGACCTCAGGTACCTGTCACTGCTTCACTCAGTCTGAGAAGATAGGGGGAAGCTAAAGGTTCTAGGAGGCCCGAGTCAAAGATGAAGGAAGAAGGCTGAAAGGGTCCCTCCTCCAGAATCTGGTCAGGGACAAAGTGGGTGCTAATTGTGCTGGGCCTGTCTCAGGCCATACAGGAAGCCTACTTCTGAATGTTCAAGGGGGAGGAAGAGGAGGAGGAAGCGAGCTGACTGCCCTCTCAGGGCAGGGCAGGGACTGATTGACATGGAACCCCCCTCCAGCTTTCCAAAGACACCAGCCAAGAGGTCCACAGTCCTGACCAACAGTCCAGAGGTGAAGGACGGGTGCCTGGAGGCCTGAGGAGACGGGTCAGCAGGAAAAGGGTGGGCGAGGGCCTTGGAGCAGCAGCTGGGCAGGAAGCTCTGACTCCAGGGGCTGGAGGATGGGGGGTAGGAAGCACTCCCTCCCTCCTGCCAGGCTGACTGAGATTCCCTCTCTGGGGTATAGGCTGACCCCAGTGGCCTCAGAAGAGAAAATAATCACTGATGGCCCCTTGGGCCTGGACTAGATTGTCCTGTTCACTCTCTTTGTTTTTTCTTTGAGACAGAGTCTCACTTCGTTGCCTTTGGTAGAGTGCGGTGGCATCATAGCTCACAGCAACTGCAAACTCTTGGGCTCAAGTGATCTTATCTCAGCCTCCTGAGTAGCTGGGACTATAGGCATCTGCCACAATGCCCAGCTATTTTTTATTTTATTTTTTTTTAGAGACAAGGTTTTTTTTTTTTTTTGAGACAGAGCCTCAAGCTGTCACCTTGGATAGAGTGCTGTAGCATCACAGCTCACAGCAACCTCCAATTCCTGGGCTCAAGCAAGTCTCTTGCCTCAGCCTCCCAAGTAGCTGGGACTACAGGCGCCCGCCTTAACGCCTGGCCATTTTTTGGTTGCAGCCATCATTGTTGTTTGGCGGGCCCAGGCTGGATTCGAACCCGCCAGTTCAGGTGTATGTGGCTGTCGCCTTAGCCCGTTGAGCCACAGGGGCTGAGCTGAGAGACAAAGTTTTGCTCTGGCTCAGGCTGGTCTCCAACCTAGGAGCTTGGGCAATCCACTTACCTTGGCCTCCCAGAGGGCTAGGATTACAGGTGTGAGCCACTGTAGCCGGCTATCCTGCTCACTCTCAATGGACATCACCCCTTTTGCCCCTATTCCCATTACTCTACAACAAATACAGTATATAAGCTTAGAAAACATGCCTGGCCCTGGCACCAATCATCAATTTACATCCCTAAATGACAACATGGGGTACCATCTCCTTTGCCCCCTTGGTATCCAAGCCAGTGGGCTCAGAGACCCTATTCACCCAGGGATCCACGTTTGAGGATCTGAGAGTCACCATCCCCATGCCCAGTCTACCTTGGAATCTCTGCCTGAAAAGGCAGGATGTGGGTAGTCACAGGGCCAGATAACAGGCAGGGTTGGAGGCCCCCCCCCCAGCAGAGAAGTGTGCATACTCTTCTTAGCCCTCCCTCCCAGCAAGAGCTTCAAGGTTAGAGGGGGCTGCTTCCTAGCCTGTGTCCTCCTCCTCCCGTCCCCCAAGAAATAGGACACAGTTCAAAGAAGCCTCTTAGAGGCCACCCAGGTTCTATCTAGGCCCTCCCAGTCAGTGGTCTGAGCTCCAAACCTTAGCTTCTCATCTGCAAGACGAGCGTGGGCTAAAGATAAGGCAAGATCACATTCACAAAGCTCTGGGATTGTGGCACAGGTTGTGTGCTTAGAAGGCACAGCCCCTTCCCTCTTGCCCTCATGGTCTGGCTCCTTCCTATGTCCTGATTTCCACACACTGAGGTTGAGGGGCATACTGGCAGCTCCCCTACTACTAGCAGAAGGAAAGAAGGCAGGGGGCGGAGGGGCCAGGAGTCTTCCCAGGGCTCTGTTCCTCAAAGGGGCAAATAGCTCCAGGTCACAGCTAAGTCCAATCTTCCCTTGATGTACAGTAGCCAGAGGTTCCAGAAACTGCCCTCCCTCCCTCCCTGGTCAGTGCCCTTTCAAATTCTCCAGCCTGGGCTTTTCCCTGCCAAGCCTTACCCAGCAGAGGAGAGACAAGCCAGAGTGCAAAGGCATCCAGAGCAATATCTGAGAGCTGCAGGACCTCACGGACCGCGCGGTGCAGCTCAAGGGCACTAAGTGAGGGCAGGTTCTCCACAGCCAGGGGCACCACCGTGTCATCCGCCAGGTATACCAGCACGTCAGCTGCTGTGATAGAGGTTGGCAGGGTCAGTGTAGGCCCACTGTCCAGGCACAGCCAGGGCAACAGACACCCTCTACCATCCAGTGGCTAGAGCCACCACCCTGTGGCTCTCAGAGGTGACCAAGGCTATACTCCTGAGGCAGAACCCGGCATCCATGAAAGACTCTGTTAAGAATGCTATCTCCAGTGGTGCCTGTGGCTCAGTGGGTAGGGCTCCGGCCCCATACACAGAGGGTGGCAGGTTCGAACCTGGCTCTGGCCAAACTGCAACAAAAAAATAGCCAGCGTTCTGGCGGGTGCCTGTAGTCCCAGCTATTCAGGAGGCTGAGGAAAGAGAATTGCTTAACTCCAGGAGTTGGAGGTTGTTGTGAGCTGTGACGTCACGGCCCTCCACTCAGGGCAACAGCTTGAGGCTCTGTCTTAAAAAAAAAAGAATGCTGGCTCAGCGTCTGTGGCTCAACGGGCTAAGGCGCCAGCCACGTACACCTGAGCTGGTGGGTTCGAATCCAGCCTGGGCCCGCCAAACAACAATGACGGTTGCAACCAAAAAATGGCCGGGCGTTGTGACGGGCACCTGTAGTCCCAGCTACTTGGGAGGCAGAGGCAAGAGACTCGCTTGAGCCCAGGAATTGGAGTTTGCTGTGAGCTGCGATGCCACAGCACTCTCTCCAGGGTGACAGCTTGAGGCTCTGTCTCAAAAAAAAAAAAAAAAAGGCTCGGCGCCTGTGGCTCAGCAGGCTAAGGCGCCAGCCACGTACACCTGAGATGGCGGGTTCGAATCCAGCCCGGGCCCGCCAAACAACAATGATGGCTGCAACCAAAAAATGGCCAGGGGTTGTGGCAGGCGCCTGTAGTCCCAGCTACTTGGGAGGTGAAGGCAAGAGACTCGCTTGAGCCCAGGAATTGGAGGTTGCTGTGAGCTGTGATGCCACAGCACTCTATCCAGGGTGAC
>CAUYRH010055733.1:0-10360 GCA_963574655.1 Perodicticus potto
AAAAAAGCATTTGATAAAATCCAGCATCCTTTTCTAATTAGAACACTGAAGAGTATAGGCATACATGGCACATTCCTTAAACTGATTGAAGCTATCTATGACAAACCCACAGCTAATATTTTACTGAATGGAGTAAAACTAAAAGCTTTTCCTCTTAGAAATGAATGGAACCAGACAAGGTTGTCCTCTGTCACTCATTACTACTCAATACTAATTGTATTGGCTAGTGCTGGAAGTGCTAGCCAATACAATTAGTCAAGACAAGGAAATAAAGGGCATCCAAATGGAAGCAGTCAGGAGGTCAAACTCTCCCTCTTTGCTGACAACATGATCTTATACTTAGAGAACCCCAAAGACTCAACTGCAAGATCCTGGAAGTCATCAGAAAATACAGTAATGTCTCAGGATATAAAATCAATATCCACAAGTCAGTAGCCTTTGTATACAGCAATAAGAGTCAAAATGAGAAGCTAATTAAGGACACAACTCCCTTCACCATAGCTTCAAAGAAAATGAAATACCTAGACATATACCTAACAAAGGAGGTGAAGGACCTATATAAAGAAAATATGAAATCCTAAGAAAGGAAACAGCAGAGGATCTTAACAAATGGAAGAACATACCATGCTCATGGCTGAGAAGAATCAACATTGTTAAAATGTCTATACTTCCCAAAGCAATCTACCTATATAATGCCATACCTATTAAGTATGACCTATCAACGTTGTACTTTCAAGATTTGGAAAAAATGATTCTGCGTTTTATACGGAACCAGAAAAAACCCCGCGTAGCTAAGGCAGTTTTTAGTAATAAAAACAAAGCTGGGGGTATCACCATACCAGACTTTAGGCTGTACTACAAAGCCATAGTGGTCAAGACGGCGTAGTACTGGCACAAAAATAGAGATATAGACATTTGGAATCGAATAGAAAACCAGGAAATGAAACTAACATCTTACAACCACCTAATCTTCGATAAACCAATCAAGAACATACCTTGGGGGAAAGACACCCTATTCAATAAATGGCGCTAGGAAAACTGGATATCCACATGTAAAAGACTGAAACTGGACCCTCACCTTTCTCCACTCACAAAAATTGATTCAAGTTGGATAAAGGACTTAAATTTAAGGCATGACACAATAAAAATCCTGAAAGAAAGCATAGGAAAAACAAAGGAAGATATCAGCCTGGAGAAAGACTTCATGAAGAAGACTGCCATGGCAATTGAACAACAACAAAAATAAACAAATGGGACTTAAACTCAAAAGCTTCTGTATAGCTAAGGAGACAACAACCAAAGCAAATAGACATCCTACCCAATGGGAAAGGATATTTGCATATTTTGAATCAGACAAAAGCTTGATAACTAGGATCTATAGAGAACTCAAATTAATCCATATGAAAAAAGCCAACAATCACATATATCAATGGGCAAGAGACATGAATAGAACCTTCTCTAAAGAAGACAGACGAATGGCTAACAAACATATGAAAAAATGCTCAGCATCCCTAATTATTAGAGAAATGCAAATCAAAACCACCCTGAGATACCATCTAACTCCAGTGGGAATGGCCCACATCACAAAAATCTCAAAACTGCAGATGCTGGAGTGGATGTGGAGAGAAGGGAAAATTTCACACTGCTAGTGGGACTGCAAACTGATACAACCTTTTTGGAAGGAAGTATGGAGAACTCTCAAAGAACTCAAGCTAGACCTCCCATTTGATCCTACAATCCCTTTACTAGGCATCTACCCAGAAGGAATCCTTTTATCACAAAGACACTTGCACTAGACTGTTTATTGCAGCTCAATTTACAATCGCCAAAATGTGGAAACAACCTAAACGCCCACCAACCCAGGAATGGATTAACAAGCTATGGTATATGTACACTATGGAATACTATTCGGCCATTTAAAAAAATGGAGACTTTACAGCCTTTGTATTAACCTGGATGGAAGTGGAACACATTATTCTTAGCAAAGCATCACAAGAATGGAGAAGCATGAATCCCATGTACTCAAGTCTGATATGAGGACAATTAATGACACAGTGACAGTGGGGAAAGGGGAGAGCAGAGAGAGAAAGAATGAAGGAGGGGTGGGGAAAGGAAGAGCAGAGAGAGAGAAGGAGCGAGGGGGGTGGGGTCTTGGTGTGTACCACACCTTTTGGGGGGCAAAACACGATCGTAAGAGGGACTTTACCCAACAAATGCAATCAGTATAACATGGTTTCTTGTGCCTTCAATGAATCCCCAACAATAAAAAAAAAAAAAAAAAAAGTTCACACAGAGATACTCTAGTGTCTCTTCAGATTGTATTAACCTTTCGCCTTTTAAAATCACACAGAGAGGGTGGTGCCTGTGGCTCAGAGGAGTAGGGTGCTGGCTCCATATCCTGGAGGTGGCAGGTTCAAACCCAGCCCCAGGACAAAAACTACAAAAAAAAAAAAAAAAAATCACACAGAGAAAATCTTATTTAAAACAACCTAAAAGGTAATTCCTTTAAAGCAGCATTATTAAGACTGACAGCTGACTTCTCAAAAGAAATGATGAAAGCCAGAAAACAATGTAATAGCATATTTAAAGCACTATAAGAAATTATACTGGCGGCTCAGTGCCTGTGGCTCAATGGGCTAAGGCGCCAGCCACATACACCTGAGCTGGCGAGTTCGAATCCAGCCTGGGCCTGCCAAACAACGACTGCTGCAACCAAAAAAAAAAAAAAAAAAAGAAATTATACTGGCAATAACGAATTTATATCAATGAAATAAACTTCAAAATGAACATGAAATGCTTTCAGTCACAAAAAAATGAAGGAATTCATTCTCAGCAGATCCATACTAACGTAAGCAAAAGTTAAAATAAAAAATACACAGGAAATATATAACATTTTATTAATCCAAAAGGAGAAAAAGAGAACATGAATGTAAAATATATATTTTATAAATATGTATATAATACGTACTATTTTATAAATAGTAAGATAGTAGATACAAATCCATATATATCAGTAGTTACATTAAACATGGGAGGCAAATTAAAACACTAGATCATCAGACTAGATCTTTTAAAGTTCATTTTCATCAGGAAATACAATAGACACCTTAGTCTAAATTATGATTTCCTCTTAGCCTAGATTAGGGCATGAGAGAACAATGGACTAAACAAAGCAAAATATAATGTATAAGAAATCACAGTTCACTTATAAATCATCAAAAATAAAGGACAAAACCTAACAGATCCAAAAAAAGTAAGAAGTTAATTCTAACCACCACTTATTGACCATCAATGATGCCAAATCTTTCCCATGCATGATCTCTAATGCTGTTATCAACTCTACAAATATTATCCTGCATTTGCACTTAACAAACTGAGGTTCTGAGAGGTTTTACGGCATTTGCCCAAGACAATATAGGTTTTTAAGTAGAGAAGCCAGGATTAATACCCTTTCTCGGTCTGTTTCTAATAATTATGCTTTTTCAATAACAAAATTACCTAATATTTTAAATATCTCAAAATGCTTAGTGATCTGTGGGAGTGCAAAATTAAAGACTATGTTACAATCTTTTTAAAATACATAAAAGACCAAATGACAACTCCACGTTTAATTCTGATATCTGTTAAACTTAACTTTTAAAAGCACATTCACTTGAGACTTCTGTATATGATTCTCTTTCAGATCTTTACCATGGATTGCCTTATGGGGAACAAAGTCCTATGAGTGTATCAGTATGACGAAATGCCAAAGTTATACTTGGGAAAGGTATGTTAGTTATTTAAAATACTTTAATTCGATTTTCCCCGTAAAAAAACTATTCCTCTCAGTTCTACTCTCCACAATGAAACACAGACAATTAATATACTTGTGATACATTCTAAAAGATTAAGAGGTAGCTAAGAACTCAGCCTAGGAACTGATAATACCAGAACTGAAAATGTTCCACAGAGCATTTTTATTTCAACTGGCAAAGGAAGGAAGAGAAAAGATAACCAAGTGACTTCAAGTAATAAAAGGTAGAAAGTTGGCTTTTAGTAGTTTGACTACATAAGTAATAGAAGGTTTAAAAGTTCAAAGTCCGCAGTCTCATTATCATTTTTTAAGTTTCTTAACAATAACTTCCACTCCCACCAACCAGCATCATTACAGATAGATAACATAATGATAATGTGATAGAAGTAGGCAAAAACTAGATGTCATAAACAAAAAATTTAAAAAAGCCTTGTGAGTCAGGCTTAAATAACAAGGAAAAGAGCAGCAGTAACTCTTTGCCTAGATCACACCAGTAGTGAATAGGTCCTTTTCATTCTTCTCTAACCCACTACAGGAGAGCCTCTCCTTATTCTTTGACAACCATCTCCCATATTCTGATATATCCCTTTCTCTCTTCCTTTGCTTCCATTTCTAATTGATTTTCTTTTCTGTTGTCGGACACCTTTTCCAAATTTCCTAACATTCTCACATCTCCTTTTCTCTTCTGTTTTCCCCTGTTTGCAAAGATTGGTTTCTAACTGTGTGAGTGTGTTGAGTGTTGAGAGAGAGAGAGAGTGAGTGACTATGAGAGACAGAGAGATAGAGTGAGTGTGAGAGTGTGTGTGTGTGTGAGAGAGAGAGACAGACAGATAGACACACACACATTCTGGTTAATTAAAGAGATGAGGGGCAACTGAGCATCTGAATGTGGTATTCTAATTTCCCTAATATATGATTTACAGAACAAACACCTATACCCTAGTAATGTTGCTCCTCATTCATGAGACTTGAAAAGGTTTGTTTTTCATGTGAGTTTAACTCAAATAAAAATGAATTGATAAATTCCTGAATACATGAACCCATATAGGACTATGTTTATTTTTCTTAAAGCAATAGTGCAACAAGGTGCTCCACAGAAAAATAATGGTTTCGTAGTCAAGTCACAAAATAACAAAGCACACTAGGCACTTAAAGAGTCTGAGAAATCCTGAAATGAGACTCGGTGCCTGTAGCTCAGTGAGTAGGGTGCCAAACACATACACCGTGGCTGGCAGGTACAAGCCTGGCCTGGGCCTGCCTAACAACAATGACAACTGCAACAAAAAAAATAGCCAGGCGTTGTGGTGGGCACCTGTAGTCCCAGCTACTTGGGAGGTTGAGGCAAGAGAATCGCTTAAGTCCAAGAGATTGAGGTTGCTGTGAGCTGTGACACCATAGCACTCTACCGAGGGTTAAATAGTTAGACTCGTCTCAAAAAAAAAAAAAAAAAAAAAAGGAATCCTGAAATGAATAAGATAAATTTATTATCCAGCTGTTGTCAAACTTATTAAGCTAATAAACTCTTTTTTCTTTTTTTCTTCTAATGCCTAGTAATATCCCACAGAACATGCATTTAGGAAATGTTAATCTTAACCACTGGTTAAAACAAGCTATCCAAGTTATTACACTTAATCTTGTAGCATAGTTTTTAAAATGTTATTGCCTTTGGAAAAGCCAAAAATGAATTTACAGAGAAAATAATTACTAAGTTGCTAAATGCAAATTACTTGTTTTAAATGTTGCATGTATATTTACCTTCCCAAGGTTCTTCAAAAATTAAGACTGAAACCACCAATTGTAATTTGGGGGCGGGGGGAGGAGGGTGGAGAGGGAATTTTGGAAAAACAAAAATTTTCCGTAAGGTCAAGTTTATCACATGAAATAGAAAATTTTACAAGTATAAATATCTAAAACCATTTTTATTTTTCCTAAATTAATTTTCATGTTTGATCTTTTTTTCAAATGGAAGAAAAGGATGGGATTTTATGACTTATGAAAGCCAAGAAATACATAGGTATGCTATACTGGACTTTTCTGAAAGTATGTTAAATAATAATAAAAAAGATTTTAGTGAAAATGTGTAGATTTTTTCTTTAAGGTATTCTACTAATTATTTACTTCAAGGTATTAAAGAGCGTATTTTAAAATACACACATTTTACCTGAAAGCTCCGTAAAGTGGTCTGTACCAACAGACAAATGAACAAGGTGTAAAAAGCAAGAACCACAGGATACTCAATCCAAAATCAACCCCTCTTGAAGAATCAACACAAAACCAAGCTGTGCATCCGAAGATATTTAGAAACAGGGTTACGGCGTGGACTGTGGAAGCAAAAACAAAATAGAAAGAAAAATGTTTACATTCAATTTATGATTTCGACAAAAATAAATGAAAAAATACTTCTAAGAAAAAAATCTATCTCATGTTTCTACTTAGATATTTTTCAAAACACTGCTATGTCTTACACATTTGATTTAAAAATAGTATACACAAAAAAGGAAATTCTAATACATGTACTATTTGGCAAAAATTCTGGCAGCCCTCTCATCCTAATAGGCAATTACATCACTAAACCAGAGAAGCAGGAACTTAAGGATCTACATGAAGGAAACACGATGTGTCTCCTGATTCAAGGCCTGGAAGAAAAGTAGTGTCTGCTCAGCAAAGGATGAAGATTTAGGAGGAAAATGATCCTATACTCCGAACTGTATTTTTAAAGAATGAGGCTATAGACTAAAAAGCGTAGTAAAAATACTAATACAGTAGCAATTTCCAGTGACTATACAGTCACTCTACGAGGATTATGAAGTCATCTTTATAGAGTTGTCCATTATCCTAAAAATAAACACTATGTTTTAGTAGAAGATTAAACTTATTGAACCTTCACCCCACTTCCCTGTATTACATAATACACGTTAGCTGTTCTGACAACCCATTCCTTCAGTTAATATAAATAGATCCTGGCAAACTCCCCATAAGTTTTTTTCCCTGATAGACCAAAAACAATCTACGTAGCATCTATGATCTTAAAGAACCACATTGGCCCCTCATTACAATAACTAAGAATTTTTTTAAAAATGTATTCACAGGTTGCATTTATCATAGGAATTCTTATATAAACCAGAAGGATGTTCAAGGTAAATTATGAATATAATAAAACTATACCAATAAACTACTTCAGTTGAAATTAATGTGAAAACCTATTGAATCTAAGTAATAAAAACATCTCAACATGCATTTAAAAAAACTAAATCTCTTTCCAAATTAGAAAGAGATTTTCTCTTATCAAAATTAGTAATTAATGAACCAATATGAAAATACATTCTAGGATTCTCCAAATTTGCTCTCATCCAATCACTAGACATAAACAAACTCAATGTAGAGTAAACGCAAGAGTTCCACAGGAAGTGTGAAGACACCTAGGTTAATAATCTAAGACTAAACCAGTCACTTAACCTCTATCAGTTCAATATTTCAGCTACAGAAATTCAGGAGCTCTTCCACCTTTAAAATTTCATTCAATTCTATCACAAAAAAAGAGACTCTCACTCATTACTCTATTCTCATTTGGGATTTTAACTCTCATGAAAGAAAGATGGCTAGTACTAATACATTTACTTAAAACTCTGCCTCAAAAAAGGGGAGGTAAGAGCTTAAAAGCAGAATTCAAAAGAAAAAGAAAATTACTACTCTGTACCCAGTTGTCTAAAAAAGGTTTTAAATGTTGAGAACAGTCTAATTTAAATTTCAATGTTCAGAGAAATAACTTTTAAAGGTTTAACTCCTAAACCACTTAAAGAAAGACAACATATATGTCTTAAAGTTCGCAAAATTTTCCAAGTATAGATAAAAATAGCAATTTAATTTTTTACCATACAATTTTTTTCTGAATGTTTTCACAGGAACAAGCAACCATTACCAATGAACCATTCACTTGTACCCCAAAGACGACTGAAGTGTCCAGGGCTAATTACTGAACAATCTGTCTAATTATTCAGAGTTCTAAAAACATACAGAAAGGCAGAGTTGTGTGAAATGGTGACAATGTTGCTAACTACAATACAATTTTAGTGAGAGATGAATCTATGTTGGTGGACCCCGAAGGTAGGTAGAATACTAAAGAAATCTCTTGATTTTGGTTATTTGATATGTGAAATGAACAACTTTCCTTCATATAAAATTCCAATTTGCTTTATTAAGCACTCAAATCTGTTAATAGACTTAGATTTGCAATCATCACTAAACTAGTCTTGATAAATTCTGAATTACAATATAGACACCTAAAATAAATGACATATTATCTTCTCCACTAAATGGTTCATGTAGTTGACTTGTTTTTCTTCTTTCCTGTTTCTTGGAGTAGGGCACCAGCCCCATATGCCAGAGGTGGTGAGTTCAAACCCAGCTCCAGCCAAAACCCGCAAAAAAATAATAATAAAAATTAAAAAATAAAATCAAGACTACACTCAAAGAGGTTGAGATTCATGTCACTGAGAGACTTCTAAGTGCTTCAGTTCATTTATAGACTATATTATTTGCTTCAGTTAAGATACCTTTAAAAGGCTTGGCATCTGTAGCTCAGCGGCTAGGGTGCCAGCCACATACACTAGAGATGGTGGGTTTGAATCCAGCTCAGGCTTGCCAAAGAATAATGACAACTACAAGAAAAACTAGCCAGGCGTTGTGGCGGGCGCCCGTAGTCCCAGCTACTTGGGAGGCTGAGGCAAGAGAATTGCTTAAGCCCAAGAGTTTGAGGGTACTGTGAGCTGTGGTGCCATGACACTCTACCAAGGGCAACAAAGTGAGACTCTGTCACAAAAAAAAAACCTTTGAAAGTATATCTTTGGCTCAACGCCCATAACTCAAATGGCTAAGGCACCAGCCACATATACCAGAGCTCACAGGTTCAAATCCAGCCCAGGCCTGCCAAACAAAAATGACAACTACAACCAAAAAATAGCTAGGTGTTGTGGCAGGCATCTATAACCCAGCTACTTGGGAAGCTGAGGTAAGAGAATCGCTTCAGCCCAGGAGTTGGAGGTTGCTGTGAGCTTACTCTACCCAGGGCAACAGCTTGAGGCTCTGTCTCAAAAAAAAAAAAAAAAAAAAAAAGGGATTTATATGAATTTTTTTGAAATGTGTGGTGTGCTGTGCAATGTAAATTCCTCATTTGTCTCTTCAGCACATGGTCAGTAAATTTTCACAAATTCTCTGGTGCAAATGGATTTGCGATGGTGTCTGAAAAGATTGCGAAGTCCTGCTTGTGGTGAGAGGACAGAGGCTGCCATCTGTGACACTGGACACAGCGACTTTTTGGCTCTTTCTTGGCCCAGCTTGTTGGGACAAAGGCTAGGTTCTCAGTAAATACTTTTGATTCAAATGTGTCTGCAGGTTTTACATCTTCCTTTTGAGGCCCACAATTTTATCCCCATTTTCCAGATCTGAAAACTGAGACCCTGAAAAGACTATACTTCTCCCCAGATTCTTGCACCTTGCTTGAGGGGTATTAGAATGTTTATTTCAGATATCGTCTTTCCTTTATACATTATATTAATATAAACGTGAATGCACAAGGCTTATTTCAGCCACGCAACTTTCTCTTTTGTGTCTTGTTTTTGCTTTTCTGCACTAAAATGATATACTATGTCTAAGTGATAAACAAGAGGTGATATTTGGCTCTAAGGAAGCAAACTTCCATCTACTTACGATGAAATTTCATCCCTTTTCCTGTGTGGTTCAATAGTGCTAAGACTCGGGCCTAAGAAGCAGTGGTAAATGACAGCAATGTATATAATAATACACAAGCTTGGGTAAAGGCACAAACCAATGAGTGCTCAAGGAATTTTGAAATATTTGAACACTGCTGGAGTTCTATCAGTGTTTGCTGGACTCAGTGGTTAGCGATGGGTCTTGCTACCCTTTGAACCATGATGGACATTTGGAAAGGGGGCTCACTCTAGAGTAGATACCATGTTAAGAGGAATGTTGCAACCACTTTGGAGTTCATGATTTTGTTACTTAAAGCAATATAGAATGTTAAGGGTGGAAGGAGCCTTAGAGATGGGGAAGCTGAAACCCCAAATAGCAAGTGAGTTTGGTCCAGAGCCCAGATTTCCTGAGGCCTAAATTGATGTTCTTTTCACCAAACATGCTGCTGGCACATGCTGGGGCAAAGGGTGTAATTGACTGAGAGAAAGAAAACTTAATATTTCATCTGGGTACAGATTAGATGTACAGATTAGATGGCCTTAAAGAGCCTAAAAGAGCCCATATTCTATGAAAAAACAAATTCTACATTCCATGAGAAAAACAGATGAGGATATTTATTCCCCTTTAACTAAATTTCTTTCTTTTTTTTTTTTTTTAATTAAATCATAGCTGCATACATTAGTGCAATCAAGGGGTACGATGTGTTGGCTTCATATACAATCTGAAATGTTTTCATCAAACTGTTTAACATACCCTTCATGGCATTTTCTTAGTTATTGCATGAAGACATTTGTATTCTGCATTTAGTAAGTTTTGCCTGTACCCTTCTAAGATGCACCATAGGTGTGGCCCCACCAA
>CAUYRH010055734.1:0-11977 GCA_963574655.1 Perodicticus potto
TAGATGCCCAGTACTGGGATTGCAGGATCAGATGGGAGGTCTAGTCTGAGTTCTTTGAGGGTTCTCCATACTTCCTTCCAAAAAGGTTGTATTAGTTTGGAGTCCCACCAGCAGTATAAAAGTGTTCTCATCTCTCTGCATCCTTGCCAGCATCTGCAGTATTGAGATTTTGTGATGTGGGCCGTTCTTGCTAGAGTTAGATGATATCTCAGGGTGGTTTTGATTTTCATTTCTCTAATATTAGGGATGATGAGCATTTTTTCATGTTTGTTAGCCATTCATCTGTCTTCTTTAGAGAAGGTTCTATTCATCTCTCCTGCCCATTGATATAAGGAATTGTCGACTCTTTTCATGTTGTATAATTTTTTTCTGGAGATCCTAGTTATCAAGCTTTTGTCTAACAACCTACACAATGGAAAAGGATATTTGCATATTTTGAATCAGACAAAAGCTTGATAACTAAGGTGTACAGGCTTACCTTTCTATAAGGCTGTAACACATGATTGTGAAAATAGATAAGGAAGGTAGGAAAGTATAATTCCATGACTCTTTTGCTATGTAAGTAATTATTTTCAGTAGTCCTTTGAGAAAGATTAGAGAATGTGGGAAAAAAACTCTTTCTTAACCTCAGCCCCATTTCACTCAGAAAAATTCCACGTGAGGAAGTATGTTAGAGTGGTGAAGATCCCAGGTGTTTGGATTCATAGAGACCTAGGTGTAAATCATATTTCCAATTGCTTAATAGCTACTACAAGTTGATTATGGATTTTAAGTCTTTATTTCATCATTTGTTATATTAATAACTACCTCATAGGGCTATGTGGATAATTAAACAACGAAATACATGTAATAGGTATCACAGCAGGAGTTTGAGATAAGCACTCATGAGCATGAGCTACTGTAATGATCTTGTTTGTGTGATAATCATGGACTTGGTTAAACTAAGTGTCAAATATTTGAGATTTTCTCAACTTTTAGGAATATAACAGTAAATGTTCTTTAAAATAGGATAACACGTATCACTGAATCATAATTCAATATTAATAATTGTTAATGAGGGTGTACTAAATGAAATTAAATTAGAAGTACTTTGGTCAGTTATGGTTTTCTGGGATTATTCAATTATGGTAGCTAATTTAACCTGTATTCCTTGGCCAAATTTGTACTACATGTCAACTGAATTTCCAGTTTACAACCAACACATAACAAGATTGTTCCAGTTCAGAGTTTAAGGTAACAGACCAAGGTGATGACAGTTGAAATAGAGAGAAGGGAAGAGATGTGTGATTTGTTTTAGAGTGATGGTGATAGTACTTCCCTGGAATAGAGGGATGGCAAAAGAGGAAAAGCAAGGAAGACTCCAAAAGTTGTAGCTTGAGTCACAGGCGGATGTTACTGTCAATTTCTGAGCCTGTGAGGAGTAACCTGTGTGAGGCAGGAGGAAGCAAGACTTCTATTTTGGCCAGGAAAAGGTTGAGATGCGTATTTAAACGTTCAAGTGTATGTGCCAAATATAAATCTGAATTTATGTATCTGTATATCCAGAAAGATCAGGGGTAGAAATACAGATTGAGTATTCAAGGTCATATAGATAATGTTTAAAAGTTATGGAAGAGGGAATCTGTGTTATATGTAAAACTGGGGTAGGATGCTCTAATGTTTAAATATCAGAAAATCAAGAAAAGGAGTGTCCAGTGAGATAGAAGAACCCTAAGAACATAGTGTCATTCTTGAGAGACATGTGACACCAACTTGGGAGAAGCTGAGGAGTAAGTAGGGTAAGAAATTGTAAGCAGTCATTAGAAATTAATAATCATTGGGCAGTTCTTTGAAATTAATTCTAAAAGGAAGGTACCTAGGCTTTAGGAATTTGAATGAGTAACACCCATTCAAAGTGTTACTTTTAGCCTGGAATGGAAATAGTCGTTTCCACCTGGTTCTCCTTTGTGATATTATTTGGTTCATTCCTGTACAATCATTGGTCTATGAATGAGAAGGATATGAAAATAAATAATGTACATCTTGAGTTTTAAAAAATATACTTTAAAGTAAGACATATTTTAGTTTTGGAAGGACATTATAGATTTTATTAGGTTAATCAAGAATGTTAATCAAAAGTTTATTTTACATAGAATACCTCCTATACTGAAATTTTTTTTCATTTAATAAATATTACTTATATTATTTATACTGCAGAGGCAATGTAGCAGTTGTTACAAAATAGGTACTAAAACTATTCAGATTTGAATTTCTGCTCTCCCACTTACTGGGCACATATGATTTGTGGTGAGTATTTAATATCTCTATTAAAATCTAGTCCCTTCCAGAAGTAGAAGTACCAGGTGAAAACATGTTCATAGACTAGATAATTTCAGGATTTCTCCTGTGTTTGTATGAAATTACCCTGTCAATAGGAAGTAGTATGTTCATCTAAAATAATGCTTTATATTAATGTACCTGATTTCTCACAAACAATACTTTGAGCACAAAAATCAAGTCACAGATAAATTCATATAGAATATAGAGTTCAAAAATATACGAACTTAAATTATATATTGTTAAGGAATAGACATGCATATATAGTAAGAGCAAAAGAAAAAATTAGAAAAAGGTAAGGGAATGCAATACACAATATTCAATATAAGATTATCTGTGTAGTGGGGGGGAAGGTAATGTACAGTTAGAGGAACACTAAGGTTTTTCTAGGTATTATTTATTTTATATTCACAGTATTTTTTTTACACATTTCTTTCAAAATCATTAGGTATACAAAACATTTTGTTATATATGTGAAACGTATTAAAAACCTCAGTCATTCCGAATTGTTTGTATTCTGAGCCCTGCAACTCTGTTCCCCACAACTCGATTTTTTTCCTGTATTTCTGTGCCTTTGAAAGTGGCAGAAGTATTTTGCACTTCTTTGCTGTCAGTGTATCTTCTGATACTAAATTTATTTGAAAATAAAAATGGAGTTGTATCAAGGTAAACAAGTGTATGCCCATCAGCCAAGGATTTCTTCCGTGCTGTTTAGTCTTGGCTTATCTGCTAGTCATGTGTATTATCTGATTGTTTATAAGAAATAATATTACAGCCCCGAGTCTCCCTTCATTGTACTTAATTGCTGTGGTAATCTGCTATTTGTGTTATAATCATTTTCAATAATTAATCAAATAACCACTAATATAGTTTTGTTATGCATGTCTAACCTTCAGTTTTCTCCATGAATCTGATATTAATGTTTCATTTGTAATAAAACTCACACACTTCTGTGTAATTTGGTGAACTGAAGCTGACATAAAGAATTTCAAGCTAGTGAGGGGCACAACTACAATAGGGACCTTACTTAACAAACGCAAACATTGTAACCTAATCATTTGTATCCTATTAATCCAGAATTAAAAGAAAGAAAGAAGGAAAGAAAAGAAAAAAGAATTTCAAGTTTTCAGCATAGCCAATAGAGGGCAGATGGTGCACTACAGGGTCACCAAGGAATACTTCGAGTAATCGATGCTGTGGTGGGCGAAGGAGGGAGAGAGTGGAGAACCACAGAGACAAATGCTGCTGTGGAAGGGCTGTCATTGCGTTCCTCTGACATACATTTTCACTGAAACTGTGTTTTGTTTCCATTTGAAAATCTGGATCAAACTAAAATGAAAGTACCTATTTTTAATCACAAAATCCAGTAAAGATGATGTTATGAATATGGCATAATGCAATTGGTTAAGAGTAATATAAACAAACCTTAAAGCAGTCACATGTTTACACATGAACAAAAGTGTTTTAGGCTCGGCACCTGTAGCTCTAGCAGCCAAGGCGCCAGCCACATACACCAGAGCTGGCGGGTTTGAACCCATCCCGGGCCTGCCAAACAATAACAACTACAACCAAAATATTGCCAGGCATTATGGCAGGTGCCTATAGTCCCAGCTACTTGGGAGGCTAAGGCAGGAGAATTGCTTGGGCCCAGGAGTTTGAGGTTGCTGTGAGCTGTGAAGCCATGACACTCTACCGAGGGTGAGATAGTGAGATGCTGCCTCAGGAAAAAAAAAAGTGTCTTAGAATCTAATAACTCATTTAAATGGAGGATAGCTCTTCTTTAACTATATCTTTTTTAACCTTGAGAAGAATGAAAACTTTAGGAAATTAACTGTTGACTTTAGATTTACTAATAAAAATAACAGGTATTTACTATTTTAAATACTGCAGTTTTAAATATATTATTTTCTGGTATAAGTGTGCAATAAATATAGAGGCTCGGCTATGATACAATAGGAAAGACTCAATTTGTGTTCATGTCATAGTCAGGGTAGCCAACACGAACTTTGTGGCCACCCTGTAGACATGTGTAAAAATAAACAGATCCATGCGTTTCATTCTCTTTGGTTAGATGTGCTTCTGGGCGGAGTGAACAAAGTTGAGAGTTTAAAAGGAATGATTTCCATGAAAAATTGACTTCCTTTACCTTGAAAACACATGAGTATTTTGTTATCCATGGTCTAAGTTAGAGATCAGCAGAATTTTTCTGTGAAGGCCAGTTGGTAAATATTTTAGATTTTTCTTGGCCATATATTTTCAGTATTTCAACAATTCATAGAAGTTTTTTAATAATTTCCATTAATACTTTTTATTTTATCAAAATGAAAACTAATCTGCTTACATGTATTTCTCTTAAAGCATATCTTCAAACTTGTAACTTATGAAGCAAAAGCAAACGAGATGAATTTCTTTCTTTTATTTATATATTTACTTAGTTATTATTAGATAAGAAGACAGTAGGCTAGATTTGAGATTTGTGCTGGGCCTGTCATTCTGTGCTATTTCAGAGAGAGGTGATTAAAGCATCATGGTGCGGCATTGTGCCCTTAAGAGGAGAGTGTTAGTTTTGAGGTTCAGAATAGTCTAATTTCATTCCATTACTAGCTGAAAGACCCTAGCAAGTTAATTAAATTCTTTGCCTCTATATTTTTTTTAATAGGATAGAGATAATAATATTGACATATCATTTAAGTTTGTTCAGAATCTTAAATGTGGGCTAATATATTTAAAATGAGTGAGAAGGTGTTGGACACTTAGTACATGTATTAGTTTTATTAATTTTTTATTACTATTATAAAATTTGAAGGCAAGTGAAATAGCAGCATGGATTTGCCATTTGGACAAACCTGAATTACATAGTTTTATAGTAAATTTTGAGTAGGATATCAGTAAATGAACAGTACGTACTAATATAATATCTACATAAACCTTGGTTTTAAGATCTTTCCAAAGTTTTTTGTTTTGTTTTTGAGAAATATTCATGAATGTTCACTTAGAGATATTTTTATAATGCTTTTCTTGCAAGGATTTTAATGTTATAGAAACAATATTCGTAGCTTGTATTTGCATTCAAATGTAATTTTCATTCATCTACATTTTTCTTTAAATAATTCTGCTATTCCTCCAATTTATACTTACTAATTTTCAAGGTGGAACTTTCTCTAGATATGGAGAGATTTACCACTTATGACTTAAACATTTTAATCATATATTCTCGATTGAGATTTAATTATAATTTGCTGTTTTTAAATTGTGATATTTATTTCTTACTTAGGATTTTATGAAAAGCTCACAACCAGCGTATAGTTATTTTTCTTCTAACTCTTGAACCATGTTTATAACACATGGTTATGAAAGTATTTTTTGACAGAATGTGACTTAATTTAGTATCTACTAAAATTCTGTGTTCCAGTATGTTCTTATTGCTTTTGAAACCTAAGACCATTTTAATCCTCAGGCTGATTTTCTAGTATTAGAAGTCTTCCTCATTTAGCATACATTCTTATGGAAAAAAACTACATTTTGTTTAACTACTTTAGAAATATTCTTGCTTGGGCTATGTTAGCTTTGGATACCACTGGAGAGATAATTACAAACTATAAATATTCTTGAATTGTTTTTTCTGGACATATCTCTTTATTTAGTTGGCATCCTATACCATTCCTCTTACTGGAAAATTATTTAATATCCCTCAAAGATAACATTTCTCCCCTCAAGAAACCTTCAGAAGAAGAGAATTTTTTGGTAATAAATAGTAGTAAAATAGTGGTAAATATTGCCATTTATACAAATAACTCTGTAGACCACCGGTCAAAAAACTGCATCTCCATGCATAGAGCAAGTACAGAATTTTTTTTGTTGAATGATAATTATAATTTATATTAACAAGTGGGGGTTTGAATATTTTAATATTAGAGAATGAAAGAGATACCAGGATCCTTGGTGTGCTTGGGCACAGTGCTTACCTTCTTTAGAATTGTCGAATGTGGGTATTTGCATTGCTGGGTTGGGAAGCAGACTTGGAAAGGTACTTAAATACAGTTCTGATCCACGGATACCTTTAGTGTATAGTTGGTATCTATTTGTTTCCTCCCTGACAGATTAGATTTGGCCCATAAAGACATCCACACGGCCTTGCAAAAAATAACAAGATACATCAGGACACATGTCTGCTTCTGAGCCATTTCTTGGTATTCTTATTCTTCTTCTTATTTACCCGTGTTTCTTCACTATGTCCACTGAACTATTTCTGGCTGCCCTTAGGTGCTAACTTTCACCTTTGTTTCCTGTGTGCTAATTTCTTCCTCTTAGCAGTAAAGCAATGAATAGATTAATTTAATGACCTACCTCTCCCTGTCTCTTGTATTGTCCCTATGACATTTTATATCTTTTTACTAAGGCAGTAAAATTCTTGGCTTGTTTGGCCATATAGCAAAAGTGTCCTGGATTCCACCTAGATCTCATAAAGTATCTCCTTCCCCAGGACTTAAAAGTTCTCAGCACTACCTACTCCACAACCCCCCATCCCACCTCCGTCGTGGGCATCCTTTTTCATTTTAAATTGTAGCCCAGGAGGATGATGTGTTCCATGGGTGCTTAGGGTATCTGTGTTCTCCCAGCTCATTATTTCTCCTTGCTCCCACTGAATTCCTGTCCATGGCATAGTAAGGAAACATTTACGTTTATTTGGGAGAACTTCCCTTATCTTATTGTAATGATAACAAATTTCCTTAACACCACCATTCCTGTAACTGCTCCTGGTGGTTTAACTGCCATTTTCCTAATTACAAACTTCTATCAGACTTTTACTATGTGCAAAGTGAGCCAAGTTTAGCACCTGCTCTAAGCACCATGGCACTTTTTCCTTTATAATTTTTGAGAGTGAGGTATGGGCTGGGTAAATCATGTGTAGGGAATATTTTTATGTGTCTGTGGTAGACACATAAGGTAAGCGTAATCATTTTTAACAGGGCTTTCTAGATGTCAAACAATTATAGAAATTACAATTTCAAACTTCTTTAGAAGTGCCCTCCATATTCTGCCTTGAAAATTAACACATAAAACTAGGAATACAAACTGTCATAGCTTTTTTTTCACTAAAATATCCTATGCATTTGTAAGGTACGTGATAGGAATGGAATGAAGTCAATAGTAATGAAAAATTCTTTTTGAAGTGTGGGATCCATTTTTAACAATTTTAAAATTAGCATTGATAGTGTCTTATTTGTACAAAACATTTCTTTTAAAGTAATATTGTAGAATGAGACAGAAGGGGGGAAAAAGCACATTTTAAAAGTAGTTTATTATACAGTTATTTAGAACAAGTTAAATTGGAACTAAATCATTTGTCCTAAGAGTTCAGGAAATGAAAAATGTTCAAGCTAGTAAGAAATACAGATGAAAAAGAAAACTAATCAATCCGTTAACAATAACCTTTGCTATTTGATTCATTATAGATGTTATTTTTGTAAAAAATAAAAAAAGTTTATGCCTCTGTTTAGAATCTAAATGAGGAGAAATTAGCAGATTAAAACATGTTTAAAAAATGACAGTTAAGGGCAGAGCCTGTAGCTCATTGAGTAGGGTGTTGGCCCCATATACGGAAGGTGGCAGGTTCAAACCTGGCCTCTGCCAAACTGCAAAACAGAAAAAAAAACCAATATAGCCGGGCGCCTGTAGTCCCAGCTACTTGGGAGGCTGAGGCAAGAGAATCGCCTAAGTCCAGGAGTTGGAGGTTGCTGTGAGCTGTGTGATACCACGGCACTTTACTGACGGTGATAAAATGAGACTCTGTCTCTACAAAAAAAAAAAGACAATTAATACAATATTTTAATTGTGACTTCTTTCTTTCTTTTTTTTTATTGAATCATCGCTGTGTACAATAATTCAATCATGGGGTGCAGTGTGCGGGCTTCAGATACAATCGGAGATATTTTCATCAACCTGATTGCGATAACATTCAAGAGACTTTCTCATTACTATGTGAGAACATTTTTGATCAGTGTTTAGAAGTTTTCTCCTGACCATTCAAATATACACCACTGGTGTGATCCTGCCCTTTATCCTCTCTCCCCCCACCCTCTGTGTAATTTCTTGACATTTGTTTTTATACACCTGCACACAGGCGAGGCCATGCAAAGCAGGCGTCGTGTTTGTGGATTAGGGCTGTTTCAGATCTCACGCCTAATAATACAGGGCCGAGGAAGACACGCCTACTTTCCTTTCAGCTCAGGCTTACCTCTGAGCTGGGCACTGCAGCTACCAAGATAAATGAGACCTATTCCCAGCTCTCAAAGTTCTGGTCACTGTGGAAGAGAGACTCACAAGCTAATGGTTACAGTTCAGGGTGACAGTGAGCAGACGTAGCCTGAGGCCAGGACAGGTCCCCTGCTGGGACACTGCAGCTGGGATTTGAAGGTGGGGTGTCACGGGAGGACACAGGGTTGGGGAGTGAGCAGGGCAGGGCATGGCAAACCCCAGCTCCAAGTGTCTGTGGCTCCGCTTTCCGTCCTATAGTTGACATGAACCCATTCCAGGCAAAAGAGATCAAATCCTATCTGCCTCTTAGAAAGACACATCCTTGGTGGTTTGAGGGTTTATTGGAGTGAGCCCTGTCTAGAAAACAGGGTGTGTAGGGGACCTTAGAGACAGGTGTTTGAGTGACATAATAGAGTGAAATTGGGTTTCACAAGGAAACAAATACTGAGCAGACCTAGGAAATAAAGTTAGCAGAAAAAGAAATCTGGGGTGACATTTCTTTTCTTGTTTGTGTTGCTGGGAGTATTTGGTACCACTCCCTGAAATCAGGACAATATGAAGAAAAGGAGGCCTCGGGAAGTTGGTTGTGACTTGCTGTGCTCCAGACACCTGTGCACAAGCTCTCCACAGAGGAGCATTGGTGCTGAGACACGGTGAAGTTATCCATAAGGAGGCAGTAGATTAAATTAGTTTAAGATCCTAGGTGCATCATTCTTTAGTTTACATGAGATGTTTGACTTCATAAATTCTGTAAGGACCAATTCAAATGAATCACATTGTAATATACAGGTAATTAAAAAGAATGCTTTCTGCTGCAATAAATTTTAAACTGGACAGCTCAACCACAAAATAAATAATCTCTGAGAATCTGACAAGAGATCACATTTGGTCAAAAGCAGTTATAAATCCTGTAATAAATCATGGAGAATGTCTTTAGATAATTGGGAATTAAATTACTAATGTGAAAATGTTGAAATATTTTAAGACTTTCACCCTGCTTTATAGTCTTCATAGTTATTTTAATTACTTTCATTTGAATAGGAAACTTGAAAACTGAAAAAAAAGAGAAAACTAAATAAATAGACGAGTATTTCTTTGTCATACTAGAAATGTAAGATCTGTAGTAATAAATTTAATATTTCAATTATACTTGAGTTTGCACATAATTTTTTCTCAATGATTTATCATTCTAAGAATAAATATAAGTTATATACTTTCTAAATGCATTAAGACATACATTTTTCTCTTTTTTGTTGTTGTTGAGATGGAGTTTCTTTTGTCCAGGCTAAAGTGCTGTGTCATCATTCTAGCTCACAGCAACCTCAAACTTCTGGACTCATGTGATCCTTCTACTTCAGCCTCCCAAGTAGCTGGGACGACAGTTGCACCACTGGGCCAGGCTAATTTTTCTGGGGTTTTATGTAGAGATGGAGTCACACTATGTTGTTTACACTGGTCTAGAGCATCTGGCCTCACACGATCCTCCTGCCTTAGACTCCCAAAGTGCTAGGATTCTAGGTATAAGGCACAGCATAGCCTAGTTTTTCTTTAAAAAAAATGTTGAGAAGAATACTTTCAAATGTTTGCGAAATGCAACATATGCCTTTTAGTAAATTAGCAAAATCAAAACCTGAAGCGTGAGTTCATTTTCTTTTGGGTCCCTAACCACTGATCTTACAAACAGCATCTGTCCTCCTGTGCCCCTCAAACCCTAAGCAAAATACTCTGTCACTTGTAGCCATTTGGTAAATATCTTAAATAAAAAGAAATCAGTAACTCTTTTCCTGTCTAAGACATGCATTTGAGATTGATATTTTCCATTGAAAGATTATTTATCTCATGTCAGAATTTATTTTGTTCTCTTCTGTTTTTATGGACTTATTATAGACACACATAATTTTGAGAAAAAAAGATGACTCAAGTTTGAAATCCGAGGACACATTGTGGGGACCAGGTCCCTCAAAAATAGTCTCATCATGCTCAGGGAGTCTTAATCTCCTGCACCTGTTGCCTGCCATGAAATGTGGGAATTTTGGTATCTGTCAGAACTATTGAGAGGATTAAAAATAATGTGGGCCCAACCTTCAGCTATGACATCCGTGCTGGTTGTTCTGAGGTCTGGGAGGGACTATGTGAGACACCTGCTCCAAACTCCGCTGGGATCGTGTGACGCGAGGTGGCCGAGCCCAGGTCCCGCTACAGCTCTGGACTTCACTCTTTCCAGATACTCTGATGGCCTGTGATTAGTGCTTGGATTAAATAGAGTTTCACAACTGATCCTCTGTGAGTGAAAAGATGCAGCAGGCAAGATGGATTTTATTGGTTTCTGAGAACTCCAGGTTGTTTTTCTCACTTTGCTTGACCTTTGAAATTATTTCTCTCAGAAAATCTGTGTGGGTTTTTATCATCCTTGATAAAGCCAGGCAGATCTTCTTCCCTCCTCAGGCTTCATTTCCTGCCTTAACACCAGAAACTCAGCCAAGCAGCTGCTTCCATTACCAATACACTAATCTTATTCATCTTGAAGAAAAGCCTGAATTAGAACTGAAATTTTCTGTGTTATCGCAAAGATCCAGTTAAACTGGTACATCACAGTGCACGACTTTCAAGTTCCCACATTCAAGAGAAAGCAATTCCCAAGAAGCTATTTTTAAGCTATGATTCTCAGAGCCTTTTTATAAGCGATAGCTTTTACTTAGAATTAAGCTTGTCTTTTGTTTATTTAATGCTTTGCTAGCATTTTTTAGGCAATAAAGAGTAGAAAAAATAATCTTTCTTGCAAATTATTTTTGTCCTTAAAGTCAAAATTTAAGGCTAGGTGGAGGTGGATGCCTGTATTCTACTAATACATGGGTCGTTATGAAAGTTTTGAGATGCACAAAAATCAAGACATGTAAAATCTGTGTGGATGGAAGCAAATGAAGCCCTCTTCCAGTAACACTGTTAGCTGAGGAAGTTGAAACTTGCATGGGTGAATCAGAAAAGACGCTGTTGACTGTGTTTCTTGGAAGCGAAACAATGCACCCTAACATAACCCAGTCTGCTCACTGTGGTACTTTCATAGTAACCCATCTACATGGTATGAACTGGCACAAAGAAGAAGAGGGGTGAGAAAGAAGACTCGTGTGAGCGCCTCAGATCTCCTTACACCCTACCCCTTACAGACGCGAATGCTCAAAGTGGGCGTTACCCAGTGAAATGCAGTGACTGATTATCTCAGATGGGGGTTGCGCACGAGTTCTTCAGATTCCAAATTCTCCTGAAGCATGGGAGTCTTTGGACAGTGACTGTAGGTCTCTGGATCAGAGTTTGAATGTGACACAGGACAATTTTGCTTTATGTGCCTTTATTTGAGAACTTTCTTTTCATGAAACTTGTTTGGTGTTCCTAAGACATAGCTATT
>CAUYRH010055736.1:0-19825 GCA_963574655.1 Perodicticus potto
TAGCTGGGACTATAGGCACCCACCACAACACCCGGCCATTTTTTGGTTGCAGCCGTCATTGTTGTTTGGCGGGCCTGGGCTGGATTCGAACCCGCCAGCTCAGGTGTACGTGGCTGGCGCCTTAGCCCGTTGAGCCACAGGTGCTGAGCCCCATACATAAATTTCTTATGGCTAATTCTAATTCACTGGTAATAATAACTGGAAATAAAAAAAATCATATTTATAATTGGCTCATTTTCTTCTTGTCACCATCGGTCAATCTCAGAACAAGGGCAAAAAGGATAATTTTCCTATTGTGAAGTTTGACTGCTCATCACATTTACAGTGTGCGCTCTGTGGGATGCCAAAAAGTCTGTGATTTTAAAATCTCACCACTAGTCTTTTGATTGCATTTTAAAAGTGCATATTTACTTGTTTTTTAGTGCCTAAATCTGATGAGAGAAGGTAGGGCCTACAGGGGGATGGCTTTACTGACACATAACTGTTTAGTGTCTCAGAATTATCCGTGTCCAGAGGATTAACTTTTTCATTTTTATTTTTATTTTTTTTGAGACAGAGTTTCACTATGTCACCCTCAGTAGAGTACCGTGGCATCACAGCTCACAGCAAACTCAAACACCTGGCCTTAAGTGATTCTCTTGCCTCAGCCTCCCAGGTAGCTGGGACTAAAGGCACCTGCCACAACACCCGGCTATTTTTTTGTTGTAGTTGTCATTGTTGTTTAGCAGGCCTGGGCCAGGTTCGAACCCGCCAGCCCCATTATATGTGGCCAGCGTCCTAATCACTGAGCTACAGGCACTGAGCCCAGAAGGGTATCTTTTATCACCCCACTGAATGAGATCAGAGTTCCAGTAAAAGTGGATTTTACTCTATGGGTGACTGAAACCTAAACCTATGCAACCTGGACCTCTAACAACATCTCATTGTCTCCTGGGGTCTTATTTGCATGTCCGTTAATTTTAAATGATTGAATTTGATATCCAGTTGTTTCTCATTCAAGTTCTCACTGAAATTTAGTCTAGAGGTTTTTTTTTCCCCTTTGGATCCAGTACTAAAAAGACTAGCTTTTCATACTTAAGGAGAAGCAGAAAGGGTGAGTATAGATCATTAAATTGTTTTTTTACTTTTTCCAACATTAAAGTATCCACAATTGACCTCCTTTCTAAATTTTGACTGATGGGTCATTCATTCATTATGTCCTTTATTACACAACTCTTTTACAGAACAACAGCTATAAGCAAAACTGGAAAAAATAAACACATAGGTTCATTAACTGTAGAGGATTGATATATATAAGAGGAGAGCTAAATGTTTTTATAAATTTGATCTAAGACAGATACGAAAAGTAGGAAATAAAGCTTGCCAATGTAAAAGAGGTAGTAATTTATGAGTGCCAGTTAAAAAAAAATTTTTTTCATGGGCTGTGGTTGCATGTGCCTGTAGTCCCAGCTACTGGACTCCACCAAGAGCGGAGGATGCCTTGAGCCCGGGAGTTCAAAACCAGCCTGGGCAACACAGAAGACCACATGTCTGTGGAATTTTAAATAAAGGGGGTGGGCGAGAGAAATTTGCTAAGAGGGGAGAATACTTATATTAATAAGTATCATTAAATAATAATAAAAAATATGAGTAAACTTTAAAAAAAAAAAACCCTTTCAGCATAACTAAATGAAATGAGAAATTGTGGGAACCTAACCTCTTTGTCCAGACAACCCTCCCTTATAGTCTAGAAAAGGGTCACAAAGCAAATCTAATAGGGGGGAGAAGGAAGGGCTGGTAGAATGAGATGTTGGGTCATTAGCTGTTGGTGCTGTATCAGTTTTCCTGGAATGATTACATACCTAGGGAACCTGAAAATAATTTAAATAATGGTTTCTTGACCATTCTTGCTTGAAAGGAATCTGTATAGCTTGAATTTCTTAATGCTTCCTGTCTTCCAAGTCTTGCCTGGGCCTTTAGCTTCTGCACATGGGCGTCTGAAAGAGGTGAGTATGGGATGATATTGTGGGCATGGAGCCTACTAGCAGGGACTGCAAGGACAAAAGATAGCTAAAGGAAAAATAACAAAACAAAAAGGGGACGTCTCGAAAATCTATGTGTATAAAAATCAAGCCAAATCATTCATTTGTACACTATAGAGCAAAATACAAGATACTGTGCAATTCCTTCTATAGGGACCCTAGAAAGAAATATTTAGTAGAAAACACATAGTTAAAAGGATTTGGGATTTGAAGTCATCACAGTACCAATTTGAAAATAATTTTCCTAAACATATTCTGATAAAGACCAAAGATAGGAACACTTGTCACATTGTTCAAATTCTCAATGGCAAGACTTCTCATGAGACCAAACAAGTCACAGTAAATTAACAGAATATCTTAAAAATTAAGCCAATATACTATTCAGCCATTAAAAAAAATGGAGACTTTACAGCCTTTGTATTAACCTGGATGGAAGTGGAACACATTATTCTTAGGAAAACTTCACAAGAATAGAAAAGCATGAATCCCAAGTACTCAATTTTGATATGAGGACAATTAGTGACAATTAATGACATGGTGGGGGTGAGGGAAGGGGAGAGCAGAGAGAGAAAGAATGAGGGAGGGGTGGGGAAAAGAAGAGCAGAGAGAGGGAAGGAACGACTGGGGTGGGAGTCTTGGTGTGTGCCACACCTTTTGGGGGCGAAACACGATTGTAAGAGGGACTTTACCTAACACAGGCAATCAGTGTAACCTGGTTTCTTGTACCCTCAATGAATCCTCAACAATAAAAAAAAAAAAAAAGTAATCTGTTTTAAATAAATGGATTTCACTTTGGAAAAGAAATGTGAATAAATAAAGCCAATATGACAAAATTCAAAACAACACATGAAGCACCTCATGTACAATATAAAACTAGTTTAATAAGTAAAAAAATACGGTGACTGCGCTCTGGCAGAACACTCAGTTCCTGATGAGGGCCTGTCCAAAGTGTTCTCTGAGACTCCACTTCCACCCGGGCAATTCCAAAGGGTACAGCCATGAAGTTTATAGCTGTCTTATCTCACTAATGCCACAGTGCCAGACTGTACCCCAACACCAGCTGGCATGTGACAGATGAGTCCATGCTCATGAGGGTCATATATGTCACCCCTGTGCGGTAGCTTGGCAAACACACTTTTCAGCTTTGCTTCTAAAAGCAACAACCCTCAGAAGACCTTCTCCAGAGTGAGCTCCTGGTCTCCAGGCTCTGATTCTTTAGAAATGTTTTCTGTAGTCTTTTCCAAGAGGTCTGCCACCTCCACCACGGCCTTACAGAAACACTGGAATCCAAATATCTTGGCGTGTTCCACACATCTCTGGGTTCACCTCTTTATAAAGGTCTCTGGTATCTCACCATTAAATCTTGGACTTCCTTCTCCAGTTTAACAGCTTTTATCCTTAAGGCTCATTCAGCAGGAGAGGGCCTAAGTTCATCAGGGAGTCTTCAGAACCGCAGGGCTCACCGGCAGTTCTCTGAGTGCAGTGCCGAATGGACACAGCCTTCTCCTGCTCTCCCACGCTAAAGCAGGTGCTGTCCCTGCCGCCAGGTTGCCCACTTGCAAACAGCTTCTCTTCCACCCTCGCATCTCTGTCTATCCAGGGATGAAAAACAGAGGCTAAGACCAGGTCACCAATTAAGAGGGCATTATATCATTAAGTCCTTTCACACCAATCTCTTAGCTTTTCTCCTTTTTCTGTCTTCCCCCCAAATTAAAAGACCTTCATTGTCTTGTGTGATTATAATAATATTTTCATATCATAAAAAATGCAAACGAGCAAGGAAAAAAAATACAAAGAGAAATTTGCCATATCCTACATGGAGAACTAATCACTCAGCATTTTTCAGTCCACCGTTTCCACCTAACACGTTACGTTAAATGTCTAAAAGTAGCTTGTTTGGTCAAAGTGCATATATTTTTAAACTTTTGTTCCCCTAAAATCTTGTATAAATTTACATTGTCATCTGTGCCTCATCATGGCACAAGGCACTATCCACTTTCTAACTTGGCTGAGTGACTGAGCCACGTTTCAAATTGCTCATCTGATTTAGGCTGCCTGTAGCTACCCTGGCCCCTTGCTGGTTGACCCTCATCTCCATTCATTCCCTGAATAAATATTGATTGAGAGCTTGCGCTACAGCAGGGAGTGGCAAAGCACCTCATAAGGCGACCACAGCAGAAGAACCTGTACACACGAAGTGTTTAGCAAAGTCCAGCTTTAATACCAAATAAACTCTACTACATAAGTTACATATTTATAAGTAAATATATAATATGTATTTTCTAAATATATGAATAGTATTATCATGTATGACATTCATTAGACATGAATTTTTAGCTGCAGGACCTTAGAAGTCATTTCTCTCCCATCCTTAGTTTCCTCATCTGTAAATGGGCTAATGACACCTGCCTCTGACGCTGTTGAGAGGATGGCATGGAACCATGTATATACGGCCATAAACCAAAGCCATGATGAGGTTGACCCAGCCCCCACACAGGCCCCCGTGACAGCCTCTTCCTCCTGACAGCACTCAGACAAAGGTGGGCTTTGAGTCTTTTACTGACTTCACTCTCTCGTGTGTTCTCCTTAGGGCTGTTGGTGATACTATGCTGAGTCACAGTAGGACCCCATCCCCCAGGACTTTGCTTTTTTTTTCATTTTCATAACTGGAAAGTGCAGGGTTGAGGGTTGAGGGTTGATGGTCCCCCTGTAAGGTACCCCCAACTCAACTGCAGTGGGTCCTGCCCTGCTGAACACACTTTGCAACCCCTGGTTCACTGGCTCAGCTCCCTTAAATTCCCCCTTAAACTTTGGGGGAGGAGCACCTGAGGGCATCTTGTGGTCCCAGCAACTCCCTCCCCCATCTGACCTGTCCTCCCTCCCCCAGCTCCTGTGTCATGTCTTAGGCACCTGCTCCTTCTCACTTGCTGGAAGCCCCTTCCAGGGAAGCCTAAGGACCATGGCTTGGTGGGGCCTCCAGGGAGTAAAGCTGGTGCACGTCCTTCTGGGGCTTCTACCACTCACTCATATTTTGTATTTGCTTGACATTGTAACAGTCAGAAAGAAGGTTTCCCCATTCACATTCTCTCATGAGCATTTGTATTAGTCAACTCTACTCAAGCCAGCTTAATATGAAAGGTAAGGATAGGGCTGAGATGGAGGAAGGAAGCTGATTGATTTCTTTTTCTTTCTTTCTTTTTTTTTTTTTTCTGTTTCTTTGTTTTTGTCATTTAGTTTTAGTTTTAGTTTTTTTGAGATAGGCTCTTGCTCTGTCACCTGGGCTGGAGTGTAGTGGTATCATCTTAGCTCAGTGAAGCCTCAAACTCCGGGGCTCAAGCAATCCCCCTGCCCTAGCATCTCAAAGTGCTAGGACTACAGGTGTGAGCCACTATACCCAGCCTGATTGATTACTATAGCTAAAAAGTCCAAAGTAAAGCTTCAGATATGGCTAGATCCAGGCCCCAGCTATCCCTGAGGTTTTGTCTTTCTCTAAACATTCTTTCAGCTTTCTTTTTCTCTCATGGTTTTACATGTATTCTCAAGCAAGCCCTATCATGGCAACAGGGCCAGTAGCACTTGGAGGCCCATATAGTATTGTCATCTCAGTAAAAAGAGGTCCTTCCTTATTCAGTGTCCTTTTCAATTTCCGATGAGGGACTCTGATGTCACACACTCTGATGCCCTGAGGTCTCACACATACTTGCAGACACAACACATGCCAATGTCCCCACATGGACGGCACACACATGTATGAATTACACACACACTCGGACATTGCACCTCCACCACCATCTCCCACTCACACAGATATGACTCAGTATTCACATACGTGTCTCAGATACTCTTGAATCTCTCTCATTTAAGTGTTACAGTTGTGCAAATGACCCCTGTAAATCACCCAGATTTATTCTATATGCTGCTTTATCAGGAATACACTAACTCTTACCTAAAGTATCACTTCTTACCTAAACTCTGTAATATATCACTTGAAGTCTGCCAGAACGGAATCAGCCAAAAGATGTGGAGTAGGAGGAAATATTGACATAAATGCATTTGACAAAAGACATTTAGCCAGAATATATAAAGATGTCTTAAAAATCAATAGTAAGGTTCAATTCATATCCATTAGGTTGGGCATAACAGCAATTAAAAAACAGGAAATACCAAGTGTTGGTGAAGATATGGAGAAATTGGAACCCTTGAACATTGCTGAAGGGGATGTAAAATAGTGCAGCTACTATGGGAAACAGTGTGTTGGTTTCTTAAAAAGTAAAGCTGAGACAAGCATGGTGGCTCACCTCTGCAATCCCAGCACTCTGGGACGCTGAGGCTGGAGAATTGCTTGAGCTCAGGAGTTTGAGACAAATCTGGACAACAGCAAGATCCTGTCTCTACAAAAACAGAAAAAATTATCCAGGTGTAGTGGCACACACTTGCAGTCCCAGCTACTGAGGAGGCTGAGGCAAGAGGTTTGCTTCAGCCCAGGAGTTAGAGGTTGCTCTGAGCTGTGATAATGCCACTGTACTCTACCCAGGGCAACAGGACAAGACTCTGTCTCAAAACAAAACATCATAAAAGTTAAAAATTCAATTGTCAGGCTCAACGCCCATGGCACCGAGGCTGGCGGTTTGAACACGACCTGGGCCAGCTAAACAACAATGACAACAACAAAAAAAATTAAGTTGTCATAGACTCAACAATTCTGATTGGCTTGGCACCTGTGGCTCAACGGGCTAAGGCGCCAGCCACGTACAGCTGAGCTGGCAGGTTCGAATCCAGCCTGGCCCACCAAACAGCAATGATGGCTGCAACCAAAAAATGGCCAGGTGTTGTGGTGGGTGCCTGTAGTCCCAGTTGCTTGGGAGGCAGAGGCAGAAGACTCGCTTGAGCCCAGGAATTGGAGGTTGCTGTGAGCTGTGATGCCACAGCACTCTATCCCGGGTGACAGCTTGAGGCTCTGTCTCAAAAAATAAATAAATAAATAAATTTTCAAAAAAACCCCACGATTCTGATCCTAGGTACTCCCAAAATTGAAAACGGATGTTTAAACAAATACTTGTGCAAGAATATTCACAACATCATTATTCACAATAGCCAAAAGACAAGAATACCCCAAATGTCCATCAGCAGATAAATACATAAACAAATTGTGGTATATCCATACCACAGAATGTTATTTATTCATAAATACGAATAAAATGCCGATCCATGCTACATCATGGATGCACCTCAGAAACGTGATGCTGAGTGGAGAAGCCAGTCACAAAAGACTACCTCTTATATTATATGATTTCAGTTATATGAAGTTTCCAGAACAGGCACATTTATAGAAACAGAGAACAGAGAGGAGGCTGCCAGGGGCTGTAGGGAGGGAGAACGTAGAGTGACTGCTAATGGTTCTAGAGTTGGGGGAGATGATGAAAATGGCTTGAAACTAGGGACAAGTGATGGTTACACAACTTTGCCTATATACCAAACGTCACAAAAGGGTATACTTTAAAACGCATAACAATTAAATGTATGTTATTTGAATTGCACCAAAAAAGTCAATAGTAAGAAAGCAAATAGTCCAATTTTCAAAACAGGCAAAAGACTTAAATGGAGGTTTAACAAAGAAGATATATGAGTGACAAAAAAAGAAAAGTGTGTGAAAAGATGCTCAATATCATTAGTCTTCAAGGAAATGTATATTAAAGCCACAATGATATACCAGTAATTTTTCAAACAGTATTGTGTTGTGAAGCTGTGTAGAAACAGGAACTCTCTTACATTGCTGATGGTAATCTAAAATGGTATATCACCTTGGAAAGCAGCTGGAAAGTTTCTTTTCTTTTTTTTTTTTTTTTGAGATAGAGTTTCACTTTGTCACCCTTGGTAGAGTGCCTAGGCGTCATAGCTCACAGCAACTCTTGGGCTCAAACAATCCTCTTGACTTAGCCTCTTGAGTAGCTGGGACTACAGGCATGAGCCACCTTCTTGGCTTAGAAGTCTCTTAAAAAGTTAAACACACCACAGAACCTAGCAATTGCTCCCCTAGGTGTTTACAAAAGAGAAATGGAAACAAATGTCCATCAAAACATTTTGTAGGATACAATTATAAGAGGGAATTTACCTAATAAACACTAGCAGTGTAACCTAATTCTTTGTACTCCCAGGAAATCCCAAACAATAGAAAAGAAAATTCCCTTTAGGCCAGGAATTTGAGAACAGCCTGTGCAACATGGCCAGACCTCGTCTCTACCAAAAAAAAAAGAAAAAAAAAATTTAATTCACTAGGTGTAAAAGCTTTGTACATAGCCACCAAAGACTGGAAACAACGCAAATGTCCCTCAGCTGGGTAATGGATAAACAAATTACAAATGTATTAATAAAACAGAATTCTGTTCATGGATGACTCTCAAAAGCACTGAAAGAAAGAAGACAGGTGAGACAGACCACATGCTGTATGACTCCCTCAAAATGGAATTCTAGAAAAGGGAAAACTTACCAACTGAGACAGGATAGCAGATCAGTCATTGCCTGGTGCCTGCAAACGAACAGGAGGGAAATTTTCACGGATGGAAAGTTCTGTAGTCTCATGGGGCATGGTAGTGGCACTTGTAAAATGATCACATTTTTATATGTAAATTACAACTCTATAAAGTTTATTTTTGAAAATCTTCTCACCTGAGGGACAGATGATCTGCTCTGCATGTGACCCCAGTGGACTGTCTGGACTGTCTGGACTGTGATTCTCACCTCCCAGCCCATCCCGGCACTGCCCTTGCGTGTGCTCCCTCTACCCAGGCTGGGGCTCTCAGCTGCCCTTCTTGCTCCCTCATAGCAGCATGGCTCTAGGAATTCCCCATGTGCTTCCCTGGCATGTGCCCTTCCCTTCTCTTCTGGCATTTAGAGGTAGAACCCGCTGCCCAGGACACCCACTGGCTAGGCATGGGGGAATCAACTCAGTTTATCTCAGTTAGGGAAAGGCTGGAAAGGTGAAGGACTCAGAGCTGGGGGTGTGGATGGACAGTGATCACCCCTTCTTCTGTCCTGGAAGAGGCTGAGGGCAGAGAAAGGGTCTGGGTGGAGAGTGTGGGCACAGCTATGGGTCTGGAGGAGGCTGAGGAGACAGCTACAGGCCCAGGCTTGGGGATCAGGATAGACATAACAAGGGGGGTCTGTTGGTCAGCCTTTGCATCTATGTACTCATGAAGCAAGCACAGGACTTTGAGTCTGAGAAGAACACAGGGATAGTCTATGAGGAGACAGCTATACTTACCAGAAAACAAAATAACAGTGGCAGAATGTTATTTCTCCCTCATATATGGCAACTCCACAGTCTCAGGGACCTGAACTTCTATTAGCTTACCACTTTACCATCTCTAAGTATTAGGCCTCATCCTCACGACTCAAAACAGCTGCTTAAGCTCCAACTATTACACATCTGCATCCCAGGCCAGCAACTGGAGGGTAAGTCAAAAGTAGGGTCTCCTTAATGTACACAACTATGATTCAATTTAAAAAGAAAATTAGGGTCTCTTTCTCTTAAAGAGATGTCCTGGAAGTCCCACAATTCCCCTGAACATCTTACCTGTCAAAATCTGATTACATGGCCACACTTAGCAGCAGAGGTGGCTGGGAAACCAAGTTTTTGCTGAGTTAATTGCCATCACTATAGAGTATTGGCAGCAGTGGTTCTTAAACATGAGCAGGTAAGACTGAAATCAACTGGAGAGCTTATTAAAACCCAGAGTACCAGGGCTAACACCAGTGTTTTTGATTCATTATGACTGGAGTAGAATCTAAGAGTCTGGATTGCTAACAAGTTCCCAGGGAGGCTCCTGCTGCAGCCCAGGGCTCACATCTTGAGAACCTAAGTCTAGTAGCTCTGTTTCTAAGGATGAGAAACAGATGGAATGTTGGGGAGCTACCACCATTCCCACTACAGACAGGGATGGAACCAAACCAAGCCCCACAAAGGCCTGCAGGTAGCTCTCATCAAATAAAGTCTGCCTTACTTTGCTTTAAAAAGTGTTAGAATGTTTTTTTTTACACAATATTTTTTTCTGTTTAATTTTTCTTACTAAAAACAAAAACAAAAAACCCACTTTTTATAAAACAAGATTACAGTTTACTATAAAGTTAATTATAGTAATTAGCTATAGTAATATACAGAAATTAGCTTAGCCAAACTGACAATTAAAAGATTTTACAAGGCAAAAATATTATTCTTTGACAGAGAATAGACTCGGTTTCCCAAACAATCATAGACAGTTGAAGTATTACATCTTACAGATGACTCAGACATTTCATGATTATTATCTTAGTTTAACAAAACATGATTTTAAGGCTTTAAGTTACTGAAAACCATTCTGAAATCACAACATACGTGTTAACGGATGAAGAGGCTTCTGGTCACTGTCTAGTCAATATGCAGAGATGAGATTTTAGGTCTAAACAAGCTTTATTTTTAAAAGGTCAGTGATTCTGGAGAACAGTAAGGGCAGCCTCTCAATTCCATTCTGCCTGAGTTACAGTTCCAATAAATTTTACAATGGAAACCAACCTAGAAAATTTTAACTTTATCAGATAGTAAATCACATAAAAAGTAGTCTCTATTCTAACAGTACCAAATGTTTAAACAACCAAAAGGTGATTTTCATTTTAACAAAATATCTGAATCATCAGAGAAAACATTGTGTTATCTAAGTAACCATTACTCTACCAATATCACAACACCTATTGTCCATGTGTGACTACCTCCTCAGAGTCTCCTGAGATGAACAACCTCATAATCAGAGTGAAACCTTAACTGGATTATCATGGGGGAAGGGTGTGTGGGGGAGGAATGTGCACTCAGCAGACTACATTTGCTGCACTGCTTCAGCTTAGCTTCCCAGATTCCGTCTCCATCCTTACTCAATAAGGAATTAGTTGACTCAGTCAAGTCACAAAGCTATATATATGTAGATCAATAGCTGCAGTTTATTTGCTGCCTTGGTGTAGGAGGGCTAAGACCCAAGAGTGTTTATCTTTTAAAGATTTTAGGTAGGATAAAAAGGGGAGAGTGTTACTTTGGTGTTCTAGTGACCGTTGCCAGGTATGGTTCCAACTGGCTTCCCACTGAGACTGTTCTGTTCATTTAGCTCTTCTGGAGCCATTGCATTTGTTAGTTCCCAGCTCCTTTTGACTGGGTCCCAAAAGGGGGTGGTTTCAACAGAGGTCACTGAAAAGCCACAAAGGAGTGCTTTATGCTCAAAATGAAGTGGCCCATGCTTGCTCTGTTTTTGGAGTTCCTCTGACCTACCTACCACATCTTGTAGGCTGCTTTTCTGGCTTCATTTCCCTGCATTTATTTTATAATTTCATATCTACACAATTGTTTGTAAATGGAAATAATTACTATAACTTATTGCATTTGTCCAGGGATCAAACTCATTCAGGTGAGTGATAAGTTTAAAGTTACAATGGGGGGCTCAGCGTTCACAGCTTGGTGTTTAGGACAGCGGCCACATTCCCCTGGGGCTGAAGGGTTCAAATCTGGCCCCAGCCTGCTAAACAACAATGACAACTGCAACAACAACAAAAACAACAAAATAGCTGGGCATTGTGGTGGGCACCTATAGTCCCAGCTATTCGGGAGGCTGAGGCAAGGGAATCACTTAAGCCCAGGAGTTTGAGGTTGCTGTGAGCTGTGATGCCACAGCACTCTACCGAGGGTGACAAAGTGAAACTCAGTCTCAAATAACAATAATAATAATAATGATAATGTTACACTGGGAATAACATATAGCATAGTTAACAAAAGACAATAAAGGGCACACTAAATACAATAACAAACAAAGATGTCTGAGAATGATATACTTCTCATTCTGATGACTAAAGTTCTTAACCATTGTCTCTGCACAGCTACAAAGTGCCCTGGTTGGGCTCAGGTTCACTGGTTTCTCAGGGGCCAACACTTGATGCAGGAGTGATGCAATCTAGGCAATTTGACAGCATAGAGGTGGTGAGAAGGATATCCCAGGGGCCAATCCACTTTCCCTCAAATTTTTTGTCAGGTTTTTCCTCCAATTCCTGAGGAAAACCTGGTTACTGGCTGGGACATGCATGTTTCACAAAGCAGGTCAAGGGGCCTCTTGTTAAGCAAATCAGAGTGCAGCATAGTGCAGCTGAGGAGGTGGTGGGACACGTCGTGACAAAGACCAAAGGTTACCCACTGGAGGCCTTGAAGAGGCAGGAGGGCCATATGGGTTGACGTCCAGGTCCAACTGAGTAAGTTTCTTGGTCTGGATGGTCCATTACTGGTACATAGGACCTGGAAGATCTCTTAGAGAGCAGCATCAAGAAGGTGGTGGCCAGTGTGTGCCTCAAAAGAACTTCCCTACAACCTCTAGGATGCCATGGCATTCTCCATCAACAAGGTGAATCTCTGAGCTGCTGGATACCACTGTTAAAGGTTGGGCTGCTTTCTGTCAGGAGGCAGCCCCCACACAACACATGAGGGTCCCCAGGGCTGTCAGTGATGAGGGAATGAAGAAAATAAAGACGACAAAAATAGAGTAGAATTTACAGAGTGGGCCCAGGGGACTGACGCCCTTTATGAGAGAGACAGCAATGGCTAAAATTTTTTTTTAAGAGATGGAGGTTTTGCTCTCTGCCCAGGCTAGAGGCAGTGGTGAGATCATGGCTCAGAGCAACCTCAAACTCCAGGGTTCAAGTGATCTTCCTGCTTCAACCTCCCAAGTAGCTGGGACTACAGTTATGTGCCAATATGGCTGGCTACATTTTTTACATTTTTTGTAGAGATGTTTTATGTTTTGTAAAGAAGTTTTATGTTGTCAAGGCAGGTCATGCACTCTTGGCTTCAAACAATCCTCCCACCTCAACCTTCAAAAGTGCTAGGATTACAGGTGTGAGCCACCATGGCTGGCTTTTTTTTTTTTTTTAAACACATGCATTGGCCAGAGGAAGCCCATTTTGTGCTGCTATAACAGAACATCACAGACTGGGCAACTTATTTCCTCCTTTATTTAGTTTTTCAGACAGAATCTCGACTCTGTTTCCCTGGACTAGAATGCCATAGCATCAGCCTAGCTCACAGTAACCTCAAACTCCTGGCTCAGCCTCCCAGATAGCTGGGACTACAGGTGCCCACAACACTTGGCTAGTTTTTTTCTATTTCTAGTAGAGACAGGATCTTGCTTTTGCTCAGGCTGATCTCAAACTCCTAAGCTCAAGAGATCCTCAGACTGGCAATTTACAATGAACAGAAATGCGTGGTCTCGGGTGGCACCTGTGGCTCAGTGGGTAGGGTGCTGGCTCCATATACCGAGGGTGGTGGGTTCAAACTCGGTCCCGGCCAAACTGCAACAAGAAAATAGCTGGGCATTGTGTCAGGTGCCTGTAGTCCCAGCTACTCGGGAGGCTGAGGCCCAAGCCCAGGAGTTTGAGGTTGCTGTGAGTTGTGACGCTACAGCACTCTACCAAGTGTGGTAAAGTAAGACTCTATCTCTACAAAAAAGAAAAAAAGAAAGAAATGTGCGGTCTCATGGCTCTGGGGTTGCATGCAGTATGAGCCTTCTTGCTGGCAGAAGGGCAGCAAGTGGGCGAGAGAGAATAAGAGGAGGCCTAACTCATTCTTTTGTCAGTAGCCCCTTCCTGCAATAATGGCATTAGTCCACCCATGCAGCAGAGGCTTCATGGCCAAATCACCTCTTAAAGTTCCCATCTCTTAATACTGTCACATTGGGGATCAAGTTTTCAACACATGAACTTTGGGGAACACATTTAAGACATAGCACATGGGCTCAGCGCCTGTGGCTCAACGGGCTAAGGCGCCAGCCACGTACACCTGAGCTGGCGGGTTCAAATCCAGCCCGGGCCCGCCAAACAACAATGACGGCTGCAACCAAAAAATGGCCAGACGTTGTGGTGGGCGCCTGTAGTCCCAGCTACTTGGGAGGCTGAGGCAAGAGACTCACTTGGGCCCAGGAATTGGAGATTGCTGTGAGCTGTGATGCCACTGCACTCTATCCAGGGTGACAGCTTAAGGCTCTGTCTCAAAAAAAAAAAAAAAAAAGACATAGCACATGGCCAGGCCTAATGTTAATAGAGCAGTCAGGGCTGAAAGTGGTGGTGCAGGCTGTAGTAGCAATACAGTTCCCACCACTGTCCTCTAAGACGGGACCCAGGGGCAGCCATCAGTGAAGTGAACCCCACCCAAGACGGCCTTCTCATCCATTGTTCTCAGGGCAACCACAGAGAGTGACAGGGACAGGAAGTTGCTCACCTAAAGGATAGAGTCAGGCAGTATTGGAGCCAGGATCTACTCCTTCTCTTTAACTCACCTTTCATTCTTCATCTATTAGTTCCTGGTTGGATAAGGTCAGTTCTGATTTACATATTCCTCAAGACAGTGTGGAAGGTCACGTAACTTAGCTGGGGGGCCAGGAGAGGGTGAGTCATGAACTTTCTCTCTGGATAGGCTGTTTGTATGAGATGATCATTTGCCTCAGATTCAAAAGTCTCATCCAGCTGGGCCCGGTGGCTCACACCTGTAATCCCAACATGTTGGGAGACCAAGGTGGGAGGATTGCTTGGGTGAGTGGGAGGAGTCCGAGACCAGACAGGACAACACAGAAAGACTGATCTCCACAAAAAATGAAAAAAATTAGCCAGGCATGGTGGCAGGTGCCTGTAGTTCCAGATACTCAGGATGCTGAAGCAGAAGGATTGTTTGAGCCCAGGAACCCAAGTGTTCAAGGCTATAGTGAGATAAGATCACACCACTACACTTCAGCCTGGTGAGTGACAGAGAGAGACCCTGTCCCTAAAAAAATTTTAAAAAGGCACATCAAACGTCAAAAGAGGAAAGTTTTATTTAAAGATACAATTTGCTTCTATTAGTGATTCATGAATTGGTGAATTGGGCAGCGTTTCATCTATGAAGTAGAAAAGGTGCTCCCAGGAGCTGAGCAGAGGAGAGGAGATTCACAGATTAAAAGGAGACACAGAGAATGTAAAAGTGAGCGGATGGTTTTCAAGTGACTCTCCTTACAGGGTTAAAACAAAGGGGACTTCTTTACTGTGTGAGCACCTTCCATTGCTTCGAATATCCTAATTTTAAGAGAAGTGTGCCATTTTAAAATTCAGTTTGAATTTTAATTCTGGGTTGGTCTGGTCTCTTGGGACCTCATGCAGGCACTCAGTCCAAACCAATGGCTTCCCATAAATTTCATGTAAATTTTAGGCATGAATCTCGATTATTTTGTTTTTAAAAAATCATTTTACCATGTCAGTCATCTGCAAAGGGACCTATAATGGCCACAGGTATAAAAAATGGGATAATACAGGTGTGAGGAAAGGGTACCAGAGAAGAGAACAGCAGTGACCATGGCAGTTACCCCTGTGATGTGCTCTCCTCACTGTCCCTCCTATGGCTGCTGGGAGCAACAAACAACGCCTAGTTCAACAATGCTGGCTTCCTCACCAGCACACAGATAAGCTATATTTCCCAGTTTCCTTGCAGTGAAGTTGGGGCCATGTGACCACGGTCTGGCCTATGGAATGTGAGCAGAAGTGACTCGCACCACTTTGAGGTTTGGCTTTTAAAAATCTCCCATGCTCAATCTTCTACTGGATTCTTATTTTTAAGCACTAGCTCTAAAGGACATTTTGGAGATAGTTGAGGAGACTTGGAAATGGACTAGAGATTAGATAATAGTATAAAATTTTAAAATTTTCTTTCATGCTGTAATTTATTTTGGTTGCATGAGATGTTTCTTATTTTTAGGAGATGCAGTGAGATGTATTAAAACCCAAGCTGTGGTCTTGCAGCAATCATTTGCCTAGAAGTAAAAGGTTACTGCCCAGGAGTAGGTTTGGGATTAGGACTGAAATTCAAGCTCACAAAAAAAACAATAGTCTATCACTAATGCACTTAGCAAGGACCTGGGACAGGAAGTTTAGCAGAACCTCTTGGAGAACCTGAACTCACACACAGCTTTCGACATCCTTGTTCATCACTCAGGGAGCACATCTGAGTTGCGGGTAATATAAGCAAAGAGAAACCAGTCGGTCTGAAGTCCTCAGCTTGTGCCCGCTCCTCATGGGTAGTGCTGTAGAGGTAAGTGGCTGGCCCTCATCCTTCCATAGGAATTTACTCCATAAATTACATGTTATACCAGCACTAACCCTGAAAGCAGGCCAAGGGGCATTCTGGGGTCAGTTTAACAGCACACAGCATCTGGAATAGAGACTATATTTCCCACTTTGCAGCTTCCCTTGCATCTAGGATAGCCACATGACCTGGCCTTGGCCAATGAGAGGAAACTTAAGTGTCACATGACAGTTTCTAGGAAGTTTTCTCAAAAGACAGCTTATGGGTGCTCCTTGTCCTTTCAATTTCTCATTCTTCCTGTTATCTAGAAATAGAATGTGGTGTGGAGTGCCCTCTTGAACAGGAACTTGAGGACAGAGCCACACCTTAGGAACAGGGGAAAAGAAAGCAAGATCAATTTGAATTGTAGTTGTCTGTAGACTTACCATAGCAGCCCTGGACTGTCCACATTCAGATTTTCATGCGAAAAAGCTATATATTCTATCATGTTGAAGCCATTTGTACTAGTTTCCTATAGCTGCTGTAACAAATTACCACAAAGTGGGTGGCTTTAAACAACAGACATTATTCTCTCATGGTCCTAGAGGCCAGAAGTCTGCAGTCAGTATCACTGGACTGGAATTAAGGTGTTGACAGGATTGTGCTGGGATGTGCCAAGTTGGTCCAAAGGAGAGTCTGCTCCTTGCCTCCTTCACCTGTTGGTGGTGGCCAGCCTTCCTTGCTTGTAGCCCCATTGTTCCAATCTCTGCCTCCTTCATATCATCGTCTTCTGTGTGTGTGTGTGTCAATCTCCCTCTCTCTCTACCTCTTGTAAAGATTCATATGATTGCATTTGGGGCCCACCCAGATAATCCGGGAATGTCAAGATCCTTAACTGAATTGCACTGCAAAATCTTTTTTCTTGAAAACATTATGCTCAGTGAAAAGAAGACAAACATAAGGCTCAGCGGCTGTAGCACAGTGCTTAGGCACCAGCCACACACACCGAAGCAGGCAGGTTCCAACCCAGTCTGGGCCTGCTAAACAATAATGACAACTACAACAACAAAAATAACTGGGCGTTGTGACAGGTGCCTGTAGTCCCAGATGCTTGGGGGGGCTGAGGCAAGAGATTCGCTTAAGCTCAAGAGTTTGAGGTTGCTGTAAACTGTGACACCATGGCACTCTATCAAGGGCAACATAGTGAGACTCTGTCTCAAAAAAGGGGGGGGAAGAACAAGATGGCCGACTGGAGCCAGCTTTTCACAGAGGCTCCCATCCAGAAGGGAGTTAAAGGACAGAAATTTAGCAAGTAAGCTGATGGTTCAGAGCTGAGCCAAGAGAGGAGGTTGAAGAATGCACACCAATCCTGCTGAGGTGAGCTGAGACCCCAAGGATACAAACAATAGGTACAAAATCCATCACCAAGCAGATGGGAGTTCCCTCCCCCATGAGAACAGCTTGCCATATACTTTCTACAAGCAAGCAAGTAGAGTTCAAACATCCTTCTATTCTATCTCACAGGAGAGATCCTCTAAAAACTGGACCTCCTTCCCCTACTAGGATGTCATGGGACTCTCCCACCAGGCATAAAACTGTATAAAACTGTATATATTCTCTACCTGCAATTCTGAACTCCCAGTCCTCCCCTCCACTTTCACCCCAAGGTCTGAAGCTTGTCCCCCATGGAGTCCAGATTCTTGGGCATTTTCTCAAGAGATGTGGACAGGGCATGGGCTGTTGTAGGTCTGTGCTGATTCTGCACCACGGGGGTAAGGAGAAGATGGAACCATACCAGAGAGGGAGAGGTGGTGCCCCATGGCACAGAGCAGCAGCAGCAACCAAAGGAACAATAGGGTTCACACCCCTGGGGATATTTTGGAGAGACACTCCCTGCCTCTCTGGGCAACCAGAGAAAGCCAGGCATCTTCTCCAGTGGCAGACACTGGCAGAGCAGATTTGGGATGGAAACGCAGGCCCCATGAGTAAAGGGTATGCCTGAGAAGGTACCTGCATGGGCAGCACATGGTGGGGACCAAGGGATGAATAGAAGACACGCACAGAGACTACATACTCCCAGGGAGGGGCTCAGCCAGAGGACGGCTTTAGTGAGCCTAAGAAGCACTCGGCCCCCAGGGGATCATACCTAAGACGAAAGGAGGTGGACGGGGCTGGAACTGATTGCTGATTGTGAGCTCTAACTGCGCTCGCCCCAACTCAGACTGCAGCAGAGACAGACACACCAGCTCCGGGCAGGGGCACATGCTGTGGCTGAGTTGCAGTTTCTGTGAACAGAAACAGCCTCGGTCCACAGGTGAATATAGCCAGGACAGAATGACAAATTCTGCGAAAATGTAAGTGTCAGCAACATCAATCAGGGGCAGGGCTACAACTGAGTGAACCACCCTAGCTTCCATTAACCACCTGAAGTTGTCAGGCCTTAGCTCCCCCTGCCGGATGGTGACAGAGTGTGGAGACCTGGCCAAGAAGACATAGATATCCCTGTGCCTCAGGCAGGTGCAAACCCCTGGAGCATCTGCTCATTGGAGGGAACTGGGTCACAGCCCTGCAGGGTTACCAGTGACTGGGTAAGGAAGAGATGCAAGGTGGAGAAGGAGGCATCAACCTTCCCAGACTAATTCATTTGCTGGGGGGATCCTTCTGACTCCATGGAGCACTGGAACGAGTCATTCTCAAGCTTTCAGCAGACCCCTCTATCTAGTTTCCAGAGACCTTTTGAACTCTCCCACTTGAGATGGGGTGCTGACTAGGACAATTTATTTGGACCTCTTGAACTGGACCAATCACCTGAGGACTATCCAAAGTGGTACCCTGGGTGTGTGGTTGTGGGAAGGTTTTATTTTCCTTTTCCAGTTGTTGCCCATGGGGAGCAGGGTGACTTAATTGCTGGCATTTCTCCACAGCTGAGACTTCAACCCAGAGTAACTGATTCACTATGGTAGGACAGAGACCAGCTGAAAACAAGACAAAGCCACTTAACCCCACCACACCAAGAAGGCCCCCAGTTTTGCAAGCAGTAGCTCTCTACGAGTTCTTGGCAAAACTCTAGGGGAAAAGGTACAGACACCAGTCCCAGCTCTTGGGCAAAGGGCTGGTTAATCACTACTCTAGGAGCTCCCCAACCCAATTTCACCTTATCTATTCATCTAGCCAAATGGTGTAAGATAATCATGGGGCGGAATCAGCAGAAAAACTCCAGTAACATGAATAACCAGAGTAGATCAACTAACTACCCCAAGGAATAATACAGTGGACACAACTTGAGATCCCATTCATAAACAAATGGCTGAGATGTCAGAAATCGAATTCAGAGTTTGGATTGCAAATAAGATCAATAGAATGGACGTAAAGTTGGAATTAGAAATTCAAGGAGCATTTCAAAAATTGTCTCAAGAATTCAATGAATTCAAAGACAAAATCACCAAAGATTTTGACACATTGAGACAAGAAGTTGCAGCCCTCAAAGATCTGAGAAATACAATAGAATCCCTCAGTAACAGAGTGGAGCAAGCAGAAGAAAGGATTTCTGACATTGAAGACAAAGCTTTTGAACACTCCAAATGCTCAAAGAGGAAGAGAAGTGGAGAGCAAAAACGGATCATTCTCTCAGAGAGCTTTGGGATAATTCAAAGAAAACTAATATTCACGGCTCGGCGCCTGTGGCTCAACTGGCTAAGGCACCAGCCACGTACACCTGAGC
>CAUYRH010055737.1:0-52912 GCA_963574655.1 Perodicticus potto
TTTTGAGACAGAGCCTCAAGCTGTCACCCTGGATAGAGTGCCATGGCATCACAGCTCACAGCAACCTCCAATTCCTGGGCTCAAGCGAGTCTCCTGCCTCCGCCTCCCAAGTAGCTGGGACTACAGGTGCCCACCACAACGACCGGCTGTTTTTTTGTTGCAGCCATCAGTTGTTTGGCGGGCCTGGGCTGGATTTGAACCCACCAGCTCAGGTGTATGTGGCTGGCACCTTAGCCGCTTGAGCCACAGGTGCCGAACCGCTTTTCCCATTTTTAAATGGGGGAAGAGAAGGAGCTAATATTTATCAGGTACCCACTAAGTTTTAGGCCCATTTTCTGCCTAAAACATCTAGAAAAATCTACTTTTTCTTCCTCATAGTCGAGTATAAGCTCCTTGAGGGCCTTTTGTTCCTTATAAACATTTTGTTCACTGATACATGCCAGTCACCTACCATTGTACCTGGCACATGCCAAGTGTCCAGTCAGTACTTGTAAGTGGAGATACTGAGACAGGGCAGTTGGGTGACTTTGCCCATAGGCATAAACCATTGTTGAAAACAACTTTGGCTGGCTCGGCGCCTGTGGCTCAACGGGCTAAGGTGCCAGCCACGTACACCTGAACTGGCGGGTCGAATCCAGCCTGGGCCCGCCAAACAACAATGATGGCTGTAACCAAAAAATGGCCAGGAGCTGTGGCAGGCGCCTGTAGTCCCAGCTACAGAGGCAGGAGACTTGCTTGAGCCCAGGAATTGGAGGTTGCTGTGAGCCGTGACGCCACGGCACTCTATCCAGGGTGACTGCTTGAGGCTCCGTCTCAAAAAAAAAAAAAAAGAAAGAAAGAAAACAACTTTGGCTTTTTCCATACAGACTTTTTTTTTTTTCTTTTGAGACAAAGTTTCACTTTGTCGCCCTTGGTAGAGTGCAGTGGCATCACAGCTCACAGCAACCTCCAACTCCTGGGCTTAGGCAATTCTTTTTCCTCAGCCTCCCAAGTAGCTGGGACTACAGGCGCCCGCCATATGCCCAGCTATTTTTTGTTACAGTTTGGCTGGGGCTGGGTTCGAACCCACCACTCTTGGTATATGGGGCCGGCGCCCTATCCCCTGGGCCACAGGGCCTCCCACCATACAGACTTTTTTTGTAAAAAACAAACAAATCTTTTTTATACATGTGAAATGAGAGAAATCAGATCTTTGTCATGAGATTGTAGAGTGTGATATCAGACACTGTAAATACTCACCCAGTCTCTGGTACAGTGTAAACATCCAATAAGTAGCTTTGGATTTGTTGTGGTTAGAGCTTCTTCTCTGCGTTGCCTTCATTTTAGGCAGGGTTGCCACACAAATTAGTAAAGCCGAAAATTTGTGAGCCGCAGAAGCTTAAAAAAAAACATTTAATTTAACGTTCCTATATTTGCTCTACTATCCATCAAGTGATACAAGTAGTAAAATTAGTGAAATCACTTCAGATCTACCCCATGCAAGTGGTTATTAACTGGCAAGACCTGATTAGCCATATTTGCATTTTCTCTGTTTACATGAGTAGAGTATTGCACTGGAAGGGGCCTCGGGGGTCATGGTTCATTTATTCTCTTCACACCCCCTTAATTTACAGGAGAGGAAAATGAGGCCTGGAGAGGCAGGGTAGGGCTGGGTGTGGAACCTTGGTCCTGCCTGTTAGACTCTCTTCAGTGTTAGCATGCCCTGCCAGTCCAGGGGCTCGCAGTTTTGTCTTCATGGGCTCGTCTGAACTCTTGTGTGGCAGAGCCACAATTATTCCTGCTATGATGTTAGTGAGCAGATTATATCGATAATCCACCAAGAGCCAATAAATCAAAATCACTACTATTTAAATTGTTTTTTTTTTTTAACTCATAAAATGTTCTTATCCCAGGTGGCACATGCCTATAGTCCCAGCTACTTGGGAGGCTGAGGCGAGAGGAACGTTTAAGCCAAGGAATTTGGCACCAGCCTGGGCAACATCCTGAGGTTCTATCTCAAAAAAAAAATTTCTTTTAATGTTTTTATTTACTATAGATACTAGGAGGGATTACGAAGAAAATCAAAACAACCTGTTGCCCTGTTACATCAGGATTACAAAGGAAATAGTCCTCTAAGGATTAAAAGTTATCCCCCACTCCCTTTGAGATAGCTAGCGTCTTGCTCTGTTGCCCTAGGACTACAGGCATGTGCTACTGCTCTCAGCTCATTTTTCTGTTTTTGGTGAGATGGGGTTTTGCACTGCTCAGGTTGGTCATGAACTCCTGACCTCAAGCAGTCCTCCTGCCTCTGCCTCCCAGAGTGCTAGGATTATAGGCGTGAGGCACTGCGCCTGGTCTAGATTTTTTATTTCATTGCACATATGACTCCTATTCATCATAGAAACATTCTAAATCAGTGGTTTTCAACCTTCCTAATGTCACGACCCTTTAATACAGTTCCTGTGGTCGAGACCCACAAGTTGAGAACCGCTGTTCTAAATAAACCAAAGGGAAAAATGTCTAAACTGCAAAAAGGACAAAAAGTAAAATTATTAACTCCCACAAGTCAAAGGTAAACCATTATTGACACTTTACTGTATATCTTCTTCTAGATGGCTTTCTGTGGATACATAACACAATAATGCAAAACTGGAATTTACTGTGGACAATAAAAAAACTGTTTTTGTACACTCCTTTTCTTTTTGGAGACTCACTCTGTTGCCCAGGCTAGAGTGCCTTAGCGTCAGCCTAGCTCATGGCAACTTCAAACTCCTGGGTTGAAGTGATTCTCCTTTCTCAGCCTCCTAAGTATCTGGGACTACAGGCATCCACCACAATGCCTTGATAATTTTTGTTGCTTTGGCTGGTCTCAAACTCCTGAGCTCAAGGGATCCTTCCATGTGGGTCTCACGGAGTGCTAGGATTACAGGCATGAGCCACTGCACCTGGCCTTTGTACATGCCTTTAAATTATACTATATCTATTAGTAATTTAATATGATATGACAAGTCTTTTGGTGTATTCAAATGTTCTTTGACATGAAAATCACATTATTTTGATGTGGCATAATTTCGGGAGGTGAGGTCATAGGCTAACGTTTTAATTATTTTATATTTGCGGAAATCTTACTGTGTGAGCAGAGGAAAGGTATTTTAGGTTAAAATGTTGATAGAAGCCAATCTAGGATTAAAATTTTTACTATAGACTATGAATATGTAGCTAATCAGAAATTGATCTATTTTAAAGAGGAAAGTACTGACGTGAAAAAATGTTTGTTTTTTGGAGAGTGTGTGATCTGTCATCTTATTTACCCTGAAACAAGCGAGGGTCACTGATGAAAAACAAAGTAAGCTGTTCAAAAAGTCCTTCTAGACACTAGAGGGTCAGACTTTCTTGAGAGGAAGGTGTTTGTCATCTTATTTAGGGCACCACGTTGTGAATGTTAGGAATGGTGTGATATGTTCTTTACTTGTGGTTATTTTTTTATTGGAAATTTTACTTTAGTCACTGTCATGTTACGAAGACATTCTGAAGCATTTATTCTCAATCTTTTCAAATGGAAGAACCTCTAAATATAAAAAAATTTTCCAGACCAAGTGGGATTTTAATTATCTTCTTAGTGAGGAGTTTAAGACCAACCCTGACAACATAGCAAGACCATGTCTCTGAAAAAAATCAGAGCATAGTGGACTGTGTGTATAGTCTCAGCTACTTAGGAGGCTGAGGCAGGAAGATCCCTTGAGCTCAGGAGTTGAAGGGTGTAGTAAGCTAAGATTGTACCACTGCGCTTCATCCTGGGCAGCAGAGAGAGACCTTAAACAAAAAAATGATACAATAATAACATTTTTGTGGAAATTTATTAATTACAGTATTTTTATATACTTGCAAAATAAAAGTACATGTATGTGTAAATTTACTGTATTTGTAGATGCATGATGGAAAGGTGAATAAGGGAATCCCTTGAAATAAGCCCCTAGGGGCCCCTGCCTCAGAGGAAGACAGAGCCTGCATATGAGTAACTCTTAAAATCTAATGTCAAGATAATAACAATGAGATCAGTTCTGCAGTTCTAAACTGCAAGTGGAATTAACTGCAAAAAGGACAAAAAGTAAAATTTTTACCTTTACCAGAGGTAAAAGCCATTGTATGACAAGTTAGGAAGATGCATTTTCTTCCACCTTTTCATGCACTGAACAGTTATCAGAGCTACCCTTCATACCACCTTATTCTTCTCAATTCTAAGAATTGAATTAGAGAAATAAAGTAATCAGCTAGATTGTCAGAAACATTTCTGCGTATCTCATGACATAATCTCCCTTGGCTCTTTTAATTAATCTACTGTGATCTATTAGAGAGCTGGATTTGTTATCTAGGAGCCAGAGGGCCCAAACCCAACCTTGATTATGATTACTGAAAAGATGTACTTTGTGCCTAGGTTTTTCTATCTCTAAAATGGGCAGAATATCTTCTTTGTGCCATATTCTTCGGATGTGACATAGTGATACCCCTAGGCAGCATTTTCCTTCTTTTTACTCAGTCAAAGCAAACAGAAAAACCTTTGTTGAGGACAGAGCTATTGGAAAGTACCATATAGGGATGGTACCATGAATCTAGGGAAATTCTAAGCATCGTCAAAGCAGCTTTAAGGCAGGGCAGCAGCCAAAAGATCAGCTGGTGGGATGAGACCATCCCCAGAAACACTGTCTCCATTTGCTTGCAGTCCTGTTTTCCTCTTTTGGGGGGGTGAGGGAGGATGGGCTATCATAGTAGCTCAGTTGTGGTTATTCAAACGTGCTGCCTCTTCAGTTGCTATTCTCAGGGTTCTGACCAGGAAGTTCTTATACTGCTTAACTCGCCAAGATGTAAGGAGGGGACATGCACCCTCATTTCTTAGGGCCTGTATTATCTGCAGAAAAAGCATCCCAATGTAGTCTACCTTTTCTAGGAGTTGGGGCTAGGCACAGGTGTGTTTAAGTTTTATGCAGTGGCTGTACGTTTTCAAAAACTTTGAATGTGATCTTTAAGTGTTTACAGCCTTTTCAAGTTGTTAGGGAACCATCAGCAGTTTGTTTGTTTTAAGCAAAACAGGGTAGACCGTAAGTGTGGATCATGTGGGCCCAGAAAAGAGTTGGGTTTGGGAAGCCAGTACACTAAAAAGACCATGTTATTGCTCCTAATACTGAAACAGGATTTTTACAGCGCAGAGAGAATTACCTATATGTAGTAGACCAAGTGAGAAAAATGGCCCGTGTCTAGAGAGTCCTCTGACCTCCCCTGTGTAATGGGATGAACACTTCCTCAACTGGTGCATTCAGCTAAGAAGTTCTCATGGCCAGGTTGGAAGGAATGATTAGTTTTGATAGATACTGACCTCACAAAGGTTTCTGGGGGGAAAACTGCCCAAACCTAATTTCAAGAATTCCAAAGCAATTAAACAATTCAGATTCTAGTAGAGGTTTGATTTGAAAGGCGACTGCATCTGTGCCTCCTCTTTCACCTTTGTCTTGTCAGTAATTATGGTTTTCTAAAAAAGTAGAACTGAATTCTAATGTTATATCTTAAGGATTTTAGTTCGGTTTGTTTTGAAGATTGTTTAATTGGCCAGATTTTCCCCGTTCAGTAGCTCGTTGCAGGTTTCAGTGACTAGGCAGTATGGGGATGATAGTAACTAAGCTCTTTGTAAGAGATGTTATTTGAGGAAGGGATTACGAATATATAATAAACTTAGGAATACATATATAAAGTTTTCTCTGAACCTACCTTTGTGAACAAGAGAAAAGATGATTTTTAGGCATAATAGTGTACGAAGTAATGAATAAATAATAGTCTCTAAAGATACTTAAATCTGGAAACAAAGCATAAATGTTTTTATTCAAAATGGATTGAGTTCTGAAGCCTGACACTTTCAGGAGTTCTTTATTATCAAGTGGCTTGTGAAAGCCTGTCCTTAATCAAACATGTGTTAGGTTTCCCTCAGCATTTCATTAAAAAGGTATGCATAGCCTCACATCCCCCTTACATCGAGGGGGCAGTGAAACAGAAACTTGATAGAAATATTAAGGAGGGGGAAAAGATAAAGCCACCACGGCACCTGGCCTCCCTCTTTCACTTCCCTTCCCAGCTCTCCCCTTCTGAGATGTTCTTTAAGATGGAGGAAGCTGCTGCTCTTAAGGTCATCACCCTGAATCTGACTGCTCCTCTGGATCGAGGGACGGGAGTGGCTCAGCATTGGGAGTTCCTTCCCCAAAGCCCAGAGCTGACTCCTCACATTCAGCTGCTGTCAGGAGGTGGGGAGTCCTGTTTCTAGGCTTTCCCAGGAAGGCCTGGAAGGTGTCAGGAGGCAGGAGCTGGAGGAACTGAGAGAGTACCCTGGGTCTGTGGATACCTCCCTGCCCTTGGGCCTCCGGGGGGAGGAGCTCCCCTCTCAGATGGGGTGTTGGGAGAGGGATAGGGAGTTGGAATCCACAGAAGAGGGTGTAGGGGCTGATTGTAGTCACTGCCATTGTCTCAGTACAGACCAGGCTGGGGTTCAGAAGTTGTTTGGTGTTGGCTTTGTTTCTCTTTTCAGATGTTTAGAGTTCAGGGCATGCATTTGATAAATTTATGGTGTGCTAACATGAGTGTGATATACACAAACATTTTTGAGTGCTGAATACATAGGCGAGTAAAGCTAAGGAGTCAAATGCCAAGATAGTTGTTTTACTGATGAATTGAAACTAGTCTAACTGGCTGAACAGTTGGAGTCATTTGCCTAGACTACTTCGGGTACTAACTTTTGTTTGGTCTACTAAAAAACTACCTGAAAAGGCGCAGTATTAAATAAGGTGTGGAAGACTCTAGTTGTGCTTTCCTCTCTCTTGGTGATGCTGGAAGGAAAAGATAGGAGGTGACTGTCATTTCACGGCCACCTGACTCCTCCCCTTCCTCTCCCTGCCCTGGAGCCTCAGCTTCAGCTTTCAGAATAGCTGCCTGGTGGTAGGCCCAGTGGTTGGATTTTAAAGTGTTTCTCAATAGTTTTCAGTATTATCAGTCATCACTTTCAGGGTTCCTTTTCATTTTCAAGGGTACCCAGTCTAACTGTTCAGCTCCTTTTCAATAGCCTTCTTCACTTACTTATGCCCAGTCAGGAAGATTAATAATGTTAACTGAGTCTCTGTCACTGCAAAAAGCATTAGTTAATTAGACTTTTACACCTCAGTCAGATGGCATTAGACACCCTTTGTGCACTTTAACTCAAGGATGTTAAAGACCTAAATCTTTCAGAAAAAAGAAAAGAAAGAAAAAGGACAGGCACTTTTCCAGTTTAAGCTGCATGTTGGTCCATGTTAATTAGGTATTTGTCCTTTCGTCTGGAGGTGATAGAAAATGCCAGTTACTGTGGTATTTAACTGACATCAAACTCCTGTCCAAATAATTCAGTTGGGCCCAGCCTTCTCTCTTAATTGGTGGGAAGGAAAACTTCGGCACACACCCAAAATAAGGAAGAAACTGTTACTTACATTGAACGTTAAAAAATTTCATTCTGAAGGATTTGAAGAACCACTGAATATTTTTTTAATTAATTATGCCATTGAGCTTTTTAAAAATAGTCACAACAAAATCTGCCCTACAACTTGACTTGCCCAAAATGATGAGCTTCAATACGTGAAAGTTTAATGTTGATATTCAAGGTCAAAAAGTAGTTCTTGTTATCCAAGCCCTTTATAGATTTAGGTGTCTGTTTGGTACTGTTTTACAAATGTTCTGACAAAATTGACACTTGATTTTCTAACTGGGAGTTAACATTCTTTGTCAATACCAGAAGTTTACAAGTGGGCTAAAGCACCAAGCAATGTACACATTTTAAAAACCAATATAGGGTGGCTTATTTAAAAAAAAAAAATGACATGAATACAATAGTTAATAGTATAAATTAGATGAAACATGCTTTTTTTCTTTTTTTAAAGCAACGTCTTCCTTGTTGCTGGAAAAGATAATCCTCAGTGACAAGAGTATAGTTCACCTTACTCCTGAGGTGTATAAAATAATTCCAAAAATAATTAAAAGTTTTTTTTCTAACTGAGAGGTAGTCTTATTTGACGTTAAACCTTACTTTGTGTATGGTTTCTAGCCAAAGGTACACACTTTTAAGAGCACTTCATTTTTAGTACTGAAATACTTTTTCGTGCACTGAATGAATGCAATATGTTAACACTCCTGTACAGCCCAGAATTGCTTGGCTGCCCCTTGCCCTGCCTGCCTGGTACTGGCTGAAAAGGTACCATTGTTTGTTCTGCAAACACTGGGTGATGTTTGTTTCCAAGGTGACTGGTTCTATTGCTGCCCTTTAAGCAAGGGGGGGGGGGATGGGAGAGAGAGAAAGTTGGCTTTAAACACCTGAGAGCATCCTGTTCTGTATACAGTCTGTGTATGTGTGTAAGCTGAAATCTTATTTTAACTGAGGTAATTGGACCAAAAGTATGGAAATGGGAGGAAGACCTCTGTATCAATAAGTTCTGATTTTTAATTCAATACACCATAGAGTGAATTTACTGGTAGACTGAAGTTAACTATGTTTACATTTGGAAAACTAAAGAGGTACAGGGAGAACAAATATTTTAGATAACTGTTAAAAAGTGAAATTTATATTTGTATGAAATGTTCTTCCACTATATAACCTATATGCAGCTATTCAGGTGAATAAATATTTGATGGTATAATTTAATTGGTTATGTTGATTAGGCAGGTGGGCCTTCAAAAGTTTGAGAGAACGTGAAATATAATTTGTTTCAGGTTTAAGTTCTGTAAAAAAACAAAATGTGGAATCATTGAAGTATGTTTGTAGCAAAAATTTTCTGAAAAGATAACAAATAGATTGAAAGCATCTTTTTATTGGCTTAATTCATTAGACTTTGAAAATTGTATTTTATCAGTGAGAAATTTTAGCTGCAAACTAGGGGGGAAAAATTCCTTCTCTCCCTCCCCCCCCCCTTTATTGTACATAGATGCTGTTAACAGAACTTTGCCTTTTCACTCCTATCGGGTTTAGTACAGTTCATGCGCGGGTTTCAGTAAACATTAACTACTTTTATCTGGGCTTGCAGTGTGCTGAATGGTTAGCAAAGAGTGTACTGCAAGAGACAGATGAAAATAAGAGTCCAAGGTCACATGGTTGTTGAATATTTTTTTGAGAATTTAGGGGAAAGATATCAGGCTTGTACTTTATCTTCTCTTTATGTGATCCTATCCCAAGGCTACTTTGCTTAGCATTTTTATGTACTGAGGCTGAAACAGATTTGTTTAGATGCTGAATGATAAGGCAAGTGATACTAAAAATTGTTTTTCCTTTCCTGCCAATAAATTAAAAAAAAAACACCTTAGTTTTATTCAGAGCTGCCTTCTAGGATGAAAGTTTCTCAAGGTCCCAGCAAAGATGTAATACAACATTTATTATGATGATTCTGAAGACCTCTTTTAGTTTATAGGGATTGCCTTTGATAATTTTGTTCCTGGAGTTAGCACAGTGACTCATAAACAATGTGCAAGAATTAAATATCGCCAGTTTGAATAAACATGTGTTTCGGATATCATGTAATATTCCAGTGAACTTGTGCCTATATGTATGTGTCGTTTTTGAAAGTAGAAATATGATTTGTGCTTATTTTTAGTGAAAAGGATATGCAGGTTTTACAAATTATCCTCTTCCTGCTTCTCCACTCCAGGAGGTATTAAGTTGCTCTCACTTTTTGGTTCTGGAACTGCCCTGGAGACTGTGGCAGCCAACTCTAAAGTGGAAAGTTGCTAAGAGAGGACAAGAATTGTTCTTTAGGTTGGTGTCCGTAAACTCGAAGCACTGAGTTTAAGCTTTGAAAGCGGATTTGGGTCCTGTGCTCTCGGGCCAGGTTTGCACTCGACAGGATGCTCATCGTGCGGGTCGCGCTGGTTGACCGGCGAGCTCCGGGGTCTGGACCTGTCGGATGGGCAGAGCCGCCCCGGCCGCCGACCTCCCTACCCCGTTCCCATTTCTGGGTAGGATCGTGAGGAAGACGAGGAGCCGGGCCTCAGTCCGAGCAGCCGTTGTGCATCGGGAATGCTGTCTGAGCGGGATTGTTGTGTTCCCATAGCTGAAGGCGCCTTGCCGGCCCTGGAGGGTCTGTCAGTCCGTTCCCTCCTCAGCCGAGTACGGCGGGCTGGCGAGCGGGAAGCTGGCGGCAGGACTGCCGGGGGCCAGCCTGCGTCAGCCTGGCTCTGCCACTGCCGGGCCGGGTGGTGGGCGCTAGCTGAGCGGGCAGCAGGGCCGTCAGTCAGGGGATTGAGTGCCGATTGGCCGACTGGCCGGCGGGGGCGGGGCTCGTCGGCGTTCGCGGCCGGTCTTCCCCTCCCGCGGCACCGCTGTCTGTTCCTGCAGACCTTGACTCGGTCTCCTCGGCCCGCGGCGGGCGCAGCAACTTAATGAACAACCACAGCTCTTCAAAGACCCTTTTAGTAACTGAGTTTTTTTTTTTAATTTTAAATAAATTCCTGTAAGGGAGAACTTACAAAATATGTGCTGTCAGTCCCCTCGCCCCTGTGCTTTTTGGCTGATTTGAGGGCATTCAGCCTGTGACCGCTTCAATTTTCGCGTTTTGCGTAGATATAAGCTTGTCCACTCGCTTTTTGTATTTATTTACCGGAGTAAGCTCCCGCTAAAACATGTGGTTTCCCCGTGGATCTTCTGGAGTGAAAACAACGTGTAGTTGGAAAGTGCTCTCCGGAGCTGTCTTTGAAGGGCAGAGGTGCAGACCTGGAAGGAGAGGGGAGGCGGGAGGGATCCGCGGGACGGCGGGGCTGCGCAGGGGGAGGACAGCTTCTGCGTAGGTTCTTTCTGGCCTTTTCCGCAGAGTTTGGGGCAACGGCTCTCGCCTCCAAAAGGACCCTCCTTCTGAGAGCTGGGCGCAGGGCCAGCTCCTGTGCTTTCGGGTTTTCCATCCTCCTGGAGCGGCTCTCTTGTGCTTCCCAGCCGTGGGCCTTCAGAACCGGGTGCCGGTCCCGCTCTCTTCCTAACATAGAACACCTGCGTCTTCTCCTACTTGCCCTCTGTTTCAAGTCCCTTTCTCCAGGGTCAGTTTGTTAATGATAAAAATGAGGCCATTTAGCTGAGGTGCAGTTTCTTCATGTTCTGTACTTGAGGTACATTACCAGGGAGGACAGCAGGTCGTTGTTCAGCAACCATGAGCACAGCTCCTGATGGCTAAAGGTTGCCTGCTACCAGGTGCCTTACTGAGTGTGCCCTGTCTTACCCTGGGACAGTCTGTGGGTCGCCCAGCAAGGCCTGCTCCCTGGGCTGGCGCCTGTCTGCGGTCATGTGATTCCAGCCAGCTCACTGAAGCTGGGGCTCTGATGTCTACTCAAGCCACGGGGACCCACGCTGAATGGCACCCTAGGACCCCAGAGGAGCACAGAGGCTCACATGGAATGTCTCCTCCACTTTGGGATTTGTCTCATTTCTGCTCTGCTGCCTTTGGTGATCTTCTCAAAACAGCGATTCTTCACCAGGGTAAAACTTCTGTACCACACATGCCAGGGCCCCACTGCGAAAAAGATTCTGAAGGAGCAGGTCTGGGTTAAAGCTGGGGCATGGCCATTAGGAGAAGCTTCCCGGTGATTATAATGCTTGGCCCCACCCTATTAGAGACTTCAAAACTTTGCATTAGAAACAAGTAACTTTTACTTTTGTGTTGGAAACTTCTCCCGAGACAAACAAATACATTCGTGCCACAGAGATTTTGGGAAAGAAATACTGCTACAAGGGGTAGGAAATTATATGTAAGGAAATTTTCCCATTTGATGCTTGTTTGCTGCAAACCTACGTTTCTTACTAAGCAAGGTGTTGTGATACCTGTGCTAGAACCCTGATAGGCCTTCAGCACTGGCAGGTGTAAACGCCACTCATTAATTTTTTAAGAAGTTGGAGCTCTGACAATTATCAGGGATGCTGAGTAGCTGGTACCAGATGTTTCTTTTGTTAGGGAACGCTTGGGGTGCTGGATATTTTCTTGAAACTACGAAGGGTATAGGGAAGTGCACATTCTGGTTTCTAGTTAAGCTTTCCCCTCACATGGGCTCTTGCAGTATTATCTTATGTAGAGGTGTTGATTCAATTATCATTAGGCCCAGGTCCTGTTAGAAGCCAGTAAATGGTATTTGGGGCCTCTTTATCTAGACCGTTTTGCCACAGCTGAAGTGACAGCTTGTGCCTCTAACTGAATTTAGTCCTTTTTCACTCTTTTACTGTGAAACAACAGGGAAGTCAGCCACTCATCATTTCGGGTGCAGACTTTACAGCCTCAGAACAGCCTCTGCCTTTGCAGTTTATGAATGCACCATTTGTTGTTTCGAGCACAACTGTTAGACACAACTGGCCTCAGCAGCCCACTCTGCTTACAACCAGTGTGCATCACTGCAGCCTTCGCCCCCCCCTTTTTTGCATAGGCCAAATTTTTGCTTTAAATACCACCATTTTTTCTTAATGTTTCTTTGACCTAAGCTTACATTTTTTTTCAAATGTAAGTTTCAGAAGTAAGGTTTTAATTTGCTCAAACTGTTGATGTAGGGATCCTGAATAAGTATAAGTAATTTGCTAAAGGAGGAGGTTGTTTTTGTTCCTTGGTTTTACACACACGCTTTTTTTTTTTTTAATCTCAAAAAACCAAGTGATTTTGAATTTTTTTCAAATTGGGTTGAAGTTAGAAATTTTTTTTTTTTTTTTTTTTGAGACAGAGCCTCAAGCTGTCACCCTGGATAGAGTGCTGTGGCATCACAGCTCACAGCAACCTCCAAATTCCTAGGCTCAAGTGAGTCTCTTGCCTCCGCCTCCCAAATAGCTGGGACTATAGGCGCCCGCCACAACGCCCAGCCATTATTTGGTTGCAGCCGTCATTGTTTGGCGGGCCTGGGCTGGATTCAAACCCCCCAGCTCAGGTGTATGTGGCTGGCACCTTAGCCTGTTGAGCCACAGGCGCTGAGTCTAGAAAGTTTTTATTTTCTGGGTCACTATATTTTTGTCTTCAAATTTTGTCTTCAGTTTACTATTTTAAGATCTTAAAAATCCTTATAACAAAAAATAAGTATCAGGTGATTTAATTAGCTTAATTTAACCATTTCACAATATATAAATATATGTCAAAACATCACCTATACACTGTAAGTATCTGTAGTTTTTGTCAACAATACCATGATAAAAATATTAATAATTGTCCAGGCAAAGTGGCTCACACTTGTAATTGTGGCACTCTGGGAGGCCGAGGAAGAAGGATCACTTGAGATCAGGAGTTCCACACCATTCTGAGCAAGAGCAAAAACAGAAAAAATTACTTGGGCATTGTGGCAGGTACCCCACAGTCCCAGCAACTGAAGAGGTTGAGGCAAGAGGATCACTTGAGTTCAGGAGTTTGAGGTTGCTGTGAGCTAGGCTGATGCCATGGCACTCTGGCCTGGGGCAACAGAGACTGACTCCCCCGACCAAAAAAATTAATAATTCTTAAAAAAGAATTAAGGGGAGCTGTCAAAAATCAAACTACAGTGTGATATTGTGGCGTATTTCTGTAGATTTAAACTGTTTATTTTATCCTTTTTTTTTTTTTTTTAAGACAGTCTCACTTTGTTGCTCTCAGTACAGTGTTGTGGTGTCATAGCTCACAGCAAACTCAAATTCTTGGGCATAAGTGATTCTCTTGCCTCAGCCTCTCGAGTAACTGGGACTACAGGCTACAGGTACCTACCACAACGCCCAATTGTTTTTAGAGATGGGGTCTGGCTCTTGCTCAGGCTGTTCTCCAACCCATGAGCTCAGACGGTCCACTCGCCTCGGCCTTCTAGAGTGCTAGGATTACAGGCGTGAACCACTGCACCTGGTCGGTTCATCCTTTTTTCCTTGAAACAGGGTCTCACCCCAAAGTGATACCATTAATGGTAGAGTTTTCACTTATGTTTTGTTTCTCTTACATGTATATTCTTTGGCCCCATGTAATTATAATTATATAGGTCTTGTTCTGTAGTTATATAACACTGACATTATTGGGCGGTGCCTGTGGCTCAGTGAGTAGGACACCGGCACCATATACTGAGGGTGGTGGGTTCAACCCGGCCGCGGCCAAACTGCAACAAAAAAATAGCCGGGCGTTGTGGTAGGCATTTTTGGAGGCTGAGGCAAGAGAATTGCCAAAGCCTAAGAGCTGGAAGTTGCTGTGAGCTGTGATGCCACCACACTCTACCGAGGGTGACAAAGTGAAACTCTGTCTCTAAAAAAAAAAAAATTGATATTATTCCTCCTTTTACATTTATTTCTTTATAGCTTAGTTAAAAAGAGTATATGACCATCTTTTTCTGTTGTATTTTATTTGTTCAACAACTGGGGCAAGTGCTGGGGCTCAGTTCTTCCACACACCTGTAATCTTCTCGAGACCAAAGAAGGAGGATGGCTTGAGGCTGGAAATTCCAGACCAACCGTGGCAGTAGAGAGACCCCACTTCTACAAAGACTAGAAAGAAAATAAAATTATTCTGGTGGAAGGATTCCTTGAACTTAGGAGTTTGAAGTTATGAAATTTCAGTGGGCTATGATGATACCACACTGTGTTATAGCCCAGCAGTACAGCAAAACCTTGTCTCAAAAAAAGGGGTAATGGTGGTCAAATTGTCAGTTCAAACTACTTCTAGGCTCTGGTAGAGATGAATTTCTTTCTTTCTTTCTTTTTTTTTTTTTTTTTGAGACAGAGCCTCAAGCTGTCACCCTGGATAGAGTGCGGTGGCATCACAGCTCATAGCAACCTCCAATTCCTGGACTCAAGTGAGGCTACTGCCTCCACCTCCCAAGTAGCTGAGACTACAGGCGCCCGCCACAACGCCTGGCCATTTTTTGGTTGCAGCTGTCATTGTTGTTTGTCGGGCCCGGGCTGGATTTGAACCCGCCAGCTCAGGTGTACATGGCTGGCGCCTTAGCCCATTGAGCCATAGGCACCAAGCCATGAATTTCTTTTAAAACAGGAGTAAATCCTATAGCAACCAACTCTATAAGCCTTTGTATCCTAGAGCTTTCAAAAATGAAATAATCACTGAAATGAAGAAAATTTCTGCAGTTAAATTTTTTGTTTTTGGTGGAGACAGAGTCTCACTTTATCGCCCTTGGTAGAGTGCCGTGACATCACACAGCTCATAGCAACCTCCAACTCCTGGGCTTAGGCGATCCTCTTGTCTCAGCCTCCCAAGTAGCTGGGACTACAGGCACTGGCCACAAGGCCCGGCTATTTTTCTGTTTTGCAGTTCGGCCGAGGTCAGGTTTGAACCCGCCACCTTAGGTATATGGGGCTGCTGCAGTTAAATTTTATTTTATTTTTATTTTGTATTTTTTTTTTTGAGACAGAACCTCAAGCTGTCACCCTGGATAGAGTGCTGTGGCATCATAGCTCACAGAAACCTCCAATTCCTGGGCTCAAGCGAGTCTCCTGCCTCCGCCTCCCAAGTAGCTGGGACTAAAGGCGCCCGCCACAACGCCCAGCCATTTCTTGATTGCAGCCATCATTGTTGTTTGGCGGGCCCAGGCTGGATTCGAACCTGCCAGCTCAGGTGTATTTGGCTGGTGCCTTAGCCCGTTGAGCCACAGGCGCCGTGCAGTTAAATTTTAAAGTAGATTTATTGTCCTTCAAAGAGAAGGCCCTAGCCTAGATTGCATTTCTGTTTTTGCTAAAATTGGGACATGCAAACAAGTTTAAGAGGGGAAAAGTGTAATCTTTGAGATACATGGTTTCTTTTTCATCCCACTATATAGAGGGGGAACATCTGTCTTTTTGTGAAGATTAATTTCCTCCTACTACCCAAAGAATCCTTAAGCTCTATGTAAAGACTAAGCAGCCACAAACAACAAGTTAGGGGGAAAGTGAGCTAGCAAGTTCATGCTTCCAGGAGCAGTTTTCTCAGCCCTGAGTCTGTTTTGATTTTGAGAGCATGTGTTACATACATGATCCCATGTATTAATGAGTGGTTTTGATCTGCACCTTTAAATGGAATAAAGTTGGACTCCCATTGGACTTTTCTCCCTTTCCTATTATTTCTTGATGGCTCTTTACTCATGGTTAATATGTGTGTTGCTTAAAATGGCAACTGAAACATCACCAGGAATTTTTACCAGGTTGAAACTGCTTTTCCTATGTCAAAACAACCAGTGCAGCTTAGCTGATGCTTCTGTTGCTAAGCAGGTAAATTTCTGGTCTGCAGGCTACCCATTAACCCTGTAAATGCCTACTATCAAGCAAACAAAAAAAGAAGAAGAAAAGAAATTCTTATCTAGTGTTTTGTTCAAATGCATGGAAACTGGACCCAGTTCAACCTAACCTCAATTTACTTATTTTGGAGGGAGAAGAAGGGTTGGAAGATGGAGGGGGTTGGGGGACCAGTAATTTCTAGTGATCTGACAGTTCCAGCAGCTGATAGTGAGGGTCTCACTCTAGGTGATGAAAATTATGGGTCTGATTCCAGTTAGTAATGAATTTAGCCTTTTTCTTTAGAGCTTTTCTCTGCAAGTCTGCTTTTAATTGCCTGTATGGCTGTGGGGACAAGAAGAGGAAAGAAAGGGGTTGCTGTTTGCATCCATTTGCTAGAAAGGAGTTAACAGAACATACCGAAGAACAGGTTGGGCAAGACTGTTAAAGCCAGTGATGAAGCCTTCCCCTCCCTCCCTCTTTTTCTCTCTTTCACCACTCTGTTGGTCCTTCTCCCTCATCTCCTCACCCCTACCTCCCAGGACTTTAACACATCTTCAGACTGGTCCCCTCCAGCCCCCCATTTCAGTGTCTGGCATTCCTTCTGGGCAGAACATTTGATGTGAATAAAACACTTTGTGGAGGCGAGAAGCCAGTGTGAGAGACAGGCTGCCGGCCTCAGCCTTGCCAGCTGTTTCTCCAGCAATTGATGGTGCGCTTGCCCATGCCCTCAACATATAACATAGGCCCCATTCAGCAGCAACATTCTTGAGTGTGCATTTATGCCTCTGTGGGACTGCAGGGTGGACAGCCTGCAAGGAGGAAAGCGGGAGGCGGGGTGGGGATGGAGAAGGAAGTGTGTGCACACGCAGGCAGACAGACTCGAGGGCAGCGAGGTGGAGTCACTGCCAGTAAGTCGGGAGACATTGCTGCTGGAATCATCCCTAACTAGCTCTCACTGTGGGATGAACGCGGAGGAACTGACTTAAGAGCCAGTTTGGGTCTGCTATCAGTTCTGCTTCGTGTTTGTGTCCATTTACTCCGTAAACATACCATATATAGTCATGCTTGAACCACTATAACACACTGCAGGGGAACCACTCGTCGTGCACATATCCTTCAGCTCTTAGAAGCAGACTCACATAGGCTATTTCTGGTGTGTCCTGGCTTGCTTTTTCCTTTTTTTTTTTTTTTTTCCTGGCAGTAGGGGGGGAGGAAAGGGAGCTGTTTTTCCTTCCATCTTCACACTGTTTGGAACGTGTTTCTGATCCTAGTTTGGCATTCTGAAAAAGCTGAAGTACTGTATTGTCACGCGGGAGAAATGGAATTTTCTGGGTACATCTGTTATAGAATAAAAACCTTGTTTTTCTTAGTATCTTTAACATCACACACGTTTTGTGTTGATGATTCCCTGATTGCCAACTGTTTGTTTCTGGAGCGTCTTTTAACTCTGTTGTGGGTGAGTGCCAGCCTATAACGTGGATTATTGGTGGTAGCTCTCGGAAAAGTTGCCTTTGTGTACTCTTCTGCTTCCTCTCCGGATCTCCCTGCCACCCTCTGTTTACCATGCTTCACCTTCAGATTGCTAGGGCAGGGCATGCAGCTTTCTGCAGAACTGAGGGCAGCCGTTTTCCACTTGGCAGAGCTGAGTCTGTGAAGCAGAGAGTAGACAGTAATAAGAAAGAAATGCGGTTGGTTTGTTTTTCTCCCCCCTCTGGAATACCTAGGATGCTCCATTTCAAGTTGGAGTAGGTAGCATGAAGCATTTGTAGTTCAGATAACAGGTCTTCTTCCATTTACCCCCCCTTATTTTCTTTTTCCTTCCTTCCCCTCTGCACCCCAAAGCCTTATTGTCTTGTTTCTCAGGGTACCAGTGAAGATAACCCTTGAGGAAAAGGTGGTTTCCCACGTGGAATAATATTTGGGTAGTGTGTAAAGAGACGAGATGGGACCTCTCTGCATTGTTTTCTTTCCTAGGCCTCATCAGAGTGAATTATATCTGACTGTGTGACAGTTAATTGTACCATCCTTCCCGTTTCCTAAGCTGATAAGCCCCTGTCTGCCTCCATCAAGCCTCTTTGTTGGAGAAGCTCCTAATGCAGTAGAAGAACAAAGTGACAGTTTTCTTATTTACTGATAACTCTGAAGCACGTTCACGATGCTTTTTATTGTATTTTTTTTATATAACCTCATTCCTTCAACAAGATTATTCTATTGTATGAGTGACTAGTAAGTTAAAACTTCAAAAAAAATCAATGAGTTTAGGAAAAAAACACTTAAATTTTCTATAAAACTGTACCAATTACCACTGTGGAAATAGTAACTGATTAGCTGGTTGACTTAAAAGTAATACATGCCTTATGAGGAGGGCACTTATGTGGCATTGGTAGGTCCAGAATATTCAGCCAGTGTGCATGTGAGTGAGAGCCAGCAGGGTGTGTGTGTGGGGAGGGGTATATAAAATAAAGCTTTTAAAAGCCACTAAGGTGCTAGGAAGTCCTAGTACTAACTAACACTCCTACCCTTGATTCCTATTGATCCTTTAGGCCTGCACTTTAGCACTATTTATTCTTAGTGTAGATGGTCCTGACCACCTTGTCTCTTACATTTTCCAGTCAGCAACACATTAAAAGCCAAACTTGGGGGTTGGGGTGGAAAAAAGCCATCAGAAGGAGATACTTGACAGCAGCTAGAAAAAGATGTCAGGGTATGAGACAAGAATTCAGCCAGGGTGGCTGGTTACCACTGGGAGAAGTGGGCGGACTAGACAGAAGAGCCCTCTACATTATGCCTGACAACTGCACGTGTATTGACAATTACCTCAATAGAAATTTCATTTTTTTCAGAGCTGTGTAGTGCAGGGGGAACAGTAAAGTAGGAGGAGGGGTATTTTGCCTGTTTCTAAAGGCAGCCATGTGGAAGACTTGTTCATCGTGGTGACCCTGAGTCATCCCTCCAAGAGGTTAAATTAATCATACTTTGATTCACCATGCTTGTTTTAAGGAGATAGGGAAGTTTGAAAGATATTTTAGAATGATTTATACCCAGGAGTTTTAATTCGGAAAATTAATTTCTGAATACTTCCCTGTGGGCCTCCCCTGCCCCCAGAGACGATCAGCTTCTTTATGGATTAACATGAAGTGTTGGAATGAACCTTTCAGTGTTGTCAGAAATAATACTATTATTTAGTGTATTTATTTAGCCCAGATTTGTAGCAAAAAGTTATTTATTAACAGACTCAAATGATGGTCCAGATAACCATTACAGGGTGTTGGTATTTCTAATGTAAATTGTTCTTTTGTACTCATAACTAAAAGTATATAAAATGTTATGGATTTTCAAAATCAGGTGATAGTGAAGATCCCTGGGTATCAGAGAAATTGTAGATACTATGCGAAACAGTCTGTAGAAAGGAATCCTAGACTTGAGGATGCCTCAGAAAGCTTAATTATATATGAACATGTTAGCTTTTAGCCATCAAATGATGAACGGGAAGGAAGGAGTACCTCCCTCCCATCCCCCTCACCCACCCCAGGCCTAACTGTAGACTCATTCTAAGAACCATAGCCAGGGGAGAATTGAGAGGTCACTTGGTCTGTTTGTTTGAGTTTGTATTCATTTTATTCAGTATTCTTCTACAGTTCATGTCTGTGCCCTGAATTGAATAAGTCACTCAACAGTAGTGTCTACATAGTTTTTTTGGCTATGAGGACTAACCCTAACTTGGCAAATAAAAATGTGCTTACTCAGCAGAAATTATTATTTTTATTTCCCCCTGTATGTTATTTGCTGATTTTTTTCTTCTCAGTATCTCCATTTTACATGGAAAGAATACTTCATTCCTCCATGGTGGTATACCACACTGTCTTAGCATTGTTAAGTATTAACACACATTTTCATGGAAATACCAGGGTTGAAAACTCCCCAGAGTTGCTGATATCTGGTAATGGTTCTCAAACATTGTGATATTATGTGCATAAGTATGGAGCATTGCTGGGCCTAGGTTTTAATAATCAGACCCAGAGATGCATTTTAAATAAACACTGACATATTAGCATTTAATAGTATTAAATTTCTAAATTTTCTGTGCAGATTTGCTATTATGCCTAGTTAATGAATAAGGTTGATATAAAGTTCTCTGCTCCTGATTGAAATTGGTTTTGGGAGGGGGCCCCCCCTCCCCCCCCCCCCGAGAATTTGTTCCTTTTGAAAATTTAATTAGTTTTGAAATTTGGTCTTGTGCATATCCATGGAAACCATACCTCCTGATTGCCTTGCAGAATGAAGGTGGAAAGTAATTCTCTTATAGTATATGTTTGGGTCACTGTCAGGCAAGGAAAATGTGTGTGAATTGCATACAAGAAGTAGGAATTCATTGTTTGAATGTTAGCTGCTCAGGGGAGATGGAAAAGAAATAAAAAGCAGGGCTTCCCAAGAAGCGAGTAGTAGGACGGTCTGGCTCTTTTGTGGGTGGGGACAGCAATGAGGGGACTTGCTAGAGGGATGTGGCCGAGGGTAGGAGAGAGAGCTTGTCTTCGTGGCTGTGATAACCTGTGGAAGTGACCTGCTACACTCAGGTTGTGATGGCAACTCAGTTTGAGATGTGCATGTAACATCTGCTGGGTGGGCGGAGCCTCAAGGATAACTGTGGAGAGGTTGGGATGGTGGAGCAGGGGTGCGGGGAGAGAAAGATCCAGGCATGGATTTGAACAGCTGCTGGCTGCTGGGAGATCAGCGTCCATGAATCACTCATAGGCACAGAGCACTCATATATGTGTCTGGAGTATGAACAGAGAGAGAAGGGAGCATACTTTCAGTTAATAAATACTCTGATGCACGCAGAGCACTTAAAGACACAGAAATTTGTTGAGCAGTTATTAACAAGTCTGTCCATAACAGGCCTTTGTTTAAACATTTTGCCCCCTTCACCTACTCCTAATCTAAAGGCCATCAGTTTCCTTTTAAAGGTTACTAAAATTGCTTTTACTAGACATTGTGTTACTTATAAGAAGGGGAGTTAAGGCCAAAAGAGAAGAATTTGATCAATTGATTTAAGGTTGTTAGAGTATGGAAATGTTACTTGATTGCTGGTCTGACAGAGGATTTCAAGATTTCAAGGAAAAGTGGACAATGCCTGCCTTTATCTGAGGGATTTAAGCAGTCATATGATCGACAAACCAGCCCTCAGGAGCAGCAAGCCCTGGCAACCTCCGTGCTGCAGAGTCCTTGCAGAGGAAGAACTTCAAAGTGGGTGGGATGTGCTAGCTTGGGAGTCACTAGAGGGCTAGTTTTAGTCATGGCCTTAACATCCGCATAAAAGTTAGGTGATACAGGGACGTGACACATGAATGTCTCGAGATTTATTTGGGTGGAAGCTGGTGGAGCTGAAGGAGGGGGCGGCAGTAGTGAGGTCAGCGTGTAGCAGCCCTATTATAGAGCACACTGTGGTTCCCTGTTGGGGCTGGGAATAGATCATCTTGCTAAGCTCTTGAAAACAAAAAAACTGACTTGTGGACAATGTGTCAAAGTCTGAAACCACAAATCTCTTTGGGCATAGGTAAATGGAAAGAAGATTTTGGCTATATAAAGCATGCCTTTTATAAACTCGGAAGAATTTACTTACAGCTTGATTCTCTCTTGTAATGAACGTGATAATGGGAGAAATAAACTGAGCAAGTTATCACAAAAACTACATGGAATCATTTTTATATGGCTTTCATTTTCTGCATATGGGATGTTCCTATTATATTTCTCTTGCTGTGGATACACACACAAGGACTCTGATTTGAGGATGCTAAGTATTAGGAAGGGGTAGGGGGCTTATGGGAGAGAACTAACTAGTAAGATGTGATGCTGAGTTTTCTTTAGCTGTGTGCTTATAAATCTACTTATTATCTAATTCCATGTTACTCCTGTAGCCTAAGAAAATGTCCTCCATTTTTTAGCTTCTTATGAAAATTAAAGAAACAATCCTGTTTTAGGCTGTACATAGAGACTTTATTGGTCTATATAAAAGGATATCTTCTTTTTTTTTAAATAGGCTTTCACATATATTATATTTTTAGGTTTTTATTATTTTTAAGTAACTTTTTCCTGTCTCCTGAAAGACATGGGGGGGCGGAGAATAACTCACCAAAAAACCCAACAGTTGCTGAATAGCTATGAAATATTAATGTACAAGAGAAATTCTTCTTTCAGCATTTGGGCCTTTCTTTGTTATTATTTAACGCTCTGATATAATATGTGACCAAATACATTGCATGAGTGTTTACTTTCTTTCTTTTTGGGGGGGTGCACATGGAAGTACCTTAGGAGATGAAATGTGACACACTCAGAGAGTGACGCCCTCAAGGGGTCTATGAACTTGAGAAGGCCAAGAGCAGCGGGTTCCTTCATCTTAATGCTTAGCTTTGCCAGTGCTAAGTGAGGAGCAGAGAGTCACTGAGCTCCTTAACAAATGAGTTTTTAAAATGGGTATGTACACAACGGGGTTGTCCTCCTGTTCTCTGTAGAAAAAGCTGGGGAGAATTCTAGCCGGAAACTTCACCACCTCTGAGGTTAGTAGATGCCGCTAAAAGTCATAGACAGCCCCAGAGAAGTCCTGTGTTGTTTGCCCCATGCGATTCTGTTATGCATTTTTTCTCAATTCTTTTAATTTTGTATATTTAATGAATTTCCTAGTTTAAGTTGGTAATTGAATTGTTCTAGATTACATTTGGTTTTGGCTTCTTTGTGTGGGAGCAGGTATTGATTTCTGTGACAAGAGAATCTTTATTTGGTTCCATATATTCTGATAGGTAATATACTGTGGACAGCTAATTACTACATGTTAAGTTGCGAAATGTTCCTAGGTTAGTTGAACTATGATTTTTATTTATTTATTTATTTGTTTATTTTTTTGTAGACACAGAGTCTCACTTTATGGCCCTTGGTAGAGTGCCGTGGCATCACACAGCTCACAGCAGCCTCCAACTCCTGGGCTTAGGTGATTCTCTTGCCTCAGCCTCCCAAGTAGCTGGGACTACAGGCGCCCGCCACAACGCCTGGTTATTTTTTTGTTGCAGTTTGGCCGGGGCCGGGTTTGAACCCACCACCCTCGGTATATGGGGCCAGCGCCCTACCCACTGAGCCACAGGTGCTACCCAATTTTTATTTTTTTAAAGCAGCTTTGTGGTTAAATTCTGATGCCCTTAAAGAGATTATTTCGTATTTGGGTAAAATAGATTATCAGTTAAATACATAAAATTGAAACCCTTTACTCTTTGCCCTGCAGGAGGTGAATTAGAGTCACGGGATTTCATTAGTGGAATATATACAGAAGGTACCAAAAAAATGTATACACATTTTAATACAGGGTTATAACTGTATTAAAATTGTAATACTCAAGTCACGTTTGACTTCTGCAGTTATATAACGTGCTCAAATGTGACTTGTATTCATCTTTTGTCATTGGTATATGCTGAGTCTTGCAGTTTTAATAGTTTTTTCCTTAAAATGTGTATACATTTTTTTCGCTCACTCTCTCTATATATGCTTTGTTTCATGAGGCTCTTGATTTGAATCCTTCAGTGTATTTACTTGTCTTTTTTTTTTTTTTGGTGCCGTGACTCTATACAAACCGTACTTGTCACATTTTAATACATCTTAGCATATTTAGCCTTCTAAATTTTTAGTAACTGTTGCATAATCATACTGCAATGAAGAATTTTTATATTTGGTGAGAAACAGACCTAAAATAGGATATTAAAAAAATAATTCATCTACTTTGATGAAGTGAATGAAAATAGAGTAGAAATCCTGGCTAAATAGTTTAATAAAATATTTCATGTCTCTGATAGGTTGGACTTAAGATTCCTGTGGATATTCTTTTTGTAATGATGGTAGGCATTGTGTAAGGTTAAGTGAAGCTATGCAAAAGCATCAAACAGATCTTGAATTTCCAGTGGCTCAACCCATAAAATAATGTTAGTATTTGTTCCTGTGAAATCCTCTGGAGGTCTAGCAGCTGACTGCAGCTCCCTCCTAGCAGTGACTCCTGGATCCAGGCGGCTTTCATCTTTCAGCCACCCCTGCCACTACATGTGCTTCTAAGTTGCCACCAGAAGGAGGGAACTAGCGGGTCACACATCACCTTTGAAGCTGTAGCCTGGAAGTCACAGCTCATTGGCCAGAACTAGTCATTCTCTGAGCAGTGAATATCTTTGCTTTGCTCTCCTTTTTCACGTCATCCCTCCAAGGCTCTCTTTCGTGTACATAAACTAGCTGAAGCTTAGGACCTGAAGCTTAGAACATAGTGAGTTAACCTAGAGCAGTGCTTCTCAAAATGTCCCTGAGTCGGGTGCAGTGGATCACACCTGTAATCCTAGCACTCTGGGAGAGCAAGGCAGGTGGATTGCCTGAGCTCACGAGTTCGAGACCCACCTGAGCCAGATCAAGACCCCACCTCTACAAATAGCCAGGCATTGTGGTGGGCGCCTATAGTCTCAGCTATTTGGAAGGCTGAGGCAAGAGAATCACTTGAGCTCAAGAGTTTGAGGTTGCTGTGAGCTATGACACCACGCCATTCTACCAAGAGCAACAAAGTGTGAGACACCGTCTCAAAAAAAAAAAAAAAGAATGCAGTCTCCAGACTGGCAACATTAGCATCACCTGGGAACTTGTTTGAAATAGATTCTTAGGCCCCATCCCAGAGCTTCTGAATCAGAAACTTAAAATAAGCTCCCCAGGTGCATGTTAAAGTTTGAGAATGACTGCCCTAGGTGAGTGGAATGTCTTAAGCATCGGTTGAATTCACGTTTGGTGAATTAAGCCTGAGACCCTGATGAGCACTTGTGCGTGTGTAGGTGGTAAATGTGTGCTCAGGTGTGAGCATGTATATGATAGTAGGAAGCACTGAGGGGGTGGGTGGTGCTGCGTGTCCCAGTGTTTAAGCACCTTAAGATTTGAGTCATCTGTTTCTCACAATAGCCAGACGAGAAGTAGCTATTATTGTCATTCCATCTCACAGAGGAAACTAGCACAGAGAGGTTTCCTAACTAAGGGCACTGCTTTAAGGTCAGGCCACTTACCACAGCTGGCAAGTGTGAAGAGGCAGGATTTGAACCCAGGCAATGTGGTTCCAGGGTCCACTTCTTAACTTGCTGATCTTTGGGTTCCAGGCCTTATGGTAGTTTTTCTTGAATGGGGCTAGTCCATCAGAATTAGCAGGAAGTGTAGTGTGCTGGTGACAGTTCATATTACAACTTAAGCCTGCCCACCACCAGCTCTGTTTGTCAGTGGTTTATGTGTGTGGTGGGCTGGTGACAGTGTTGGCTAATCCTGGAGGTGTAGGGCTAGGAAGCAGTTGCCCCCTCATTTAAAACTGAACAATAAATAGAATAGGGATGTTAGGGGTGGAACCAAGAAGTCTAGTGGGAAGTGGTTTCTCAGGGGAAGGTAATTGAGTCACACTAAAACATTTTCTTCAGTTAACCTGTGTGTGATTGTCAGGCTTATGAGAAGAGAGGCCCTGCTCTCGTCACCTTCCTTTTTTTTTTTTTTGAGACAGAGCCTCAAGCGGTCACCCTGGGTAGAGTGCTTTGGCATCACAGCTCACAGCAACCTCCAACTACTGGGCTCGAGTGATTCTTCTGCCTCCGCCTCCCAAGTAGCTGGGGTTACAGGCTCCTGCCACAATGCCCGGCTTTTTTTTGGTTGCAGCTATCATTGTTGTTTGGCAGGCCCAGGCTGAATTCGAACCTGCCAGCTCAGGTGTATGTGGCTGGTACCTAGCCTTTTTTTTCTTCTCTTGAGACAGAGTTTCACTGTGTTGCCCTCAGTAGAGAACCGCGGTGTCATGGCTCACAGCAACCTCAGACTCTTGGCTTAAGCAATTCTCTTGCCTCAGCATCCCAAATAGCTGGGACTACAGGTGCCCGCTATTTTTCTGTTGCAGTTGTCATTGTTGCTTAGCTGGTCTGGGTTGGGTTCAAACCTCCCAGCCTCAGTTTATGTGGCTGGTGCCATAACCACTGTGCTGTGGGTGCCAAGCCTCATCACCTTCCTTTTTGGTTGCAGCCGTCATTGTTGTTTGGCGGGCCCGGGCTGGATTCGAACCCGCCAGCTCAGGTGTACGTGGCTGGCACCTTAGCCCGTTGAGCCACAGGCGCCGAGCCATCACCTTCCTTTTTGATTCTTCTTTTGGTCTTTTATTTTTCCATCATCCATCTGCCCTTCCTGAGATGTTCATCTGCTGTCTGATTTCATCAGGTTGTCTGAAGGAGGTTTCTGTTAAGTGTTTATGAGCTAGACTTCAGTTTTAATAGAGAAAATGTGTTTTATGTCCAAGAAACTTGATAAAAAGAGTTCTGTCCCTTCCACTTGGGAGATTTAGATAGAATTAAGAGAGATGTGACCTAATTTTTTCAATTTTAAACTGATTGAAAAGAATTTTCCAAGTGACACTAAGAACTTCTTATTTTCTTGCACCCTTCCAAAAGTTTTAATTATTAACTGCATTCTCTCTCTCTTCCAGGTGATTCTGTTATTTGTTGTTATTTACATGTCCTTCACTGGCCCATGTATTCCCTTGCTTTGTCTTTTGTGCTTAGCAGACTAGAACTGAGACAGCTTCTTGGCTGCTCTGCTCTGGATAGAACCGGCTTTAACTCTAGGTAGAGATAAAGATAGCATCACCCCTTTCGGGTTTCATGTTAGCTGGGAACAGCTGTTAAGCTTTGTATAGCTCTGAACCTAACATTTCATTCCAGAATTGCTGAAATTTTTAGTTTTTTGCAAGCCAGGGCTTAACCATGGGGTTTAAAGAGTCTAGGCTTTTCCTTTGAGAAGCAGTTGCTTGTCTTGGAGTCAAGTAATTGAAGAAACAGAGATAGGTTAGAGGGGAGAGGGAGGAAACTATTTGCAAAATTGTTTTAATGTTCCATCTACTTCCTTTCCCTTCATCACCTTAAGTGGTTTAATTTGCTTAGGTATTACAATAGAGGTGTAGACATGTGAAGTAAATCTTGAGTCAAATCTACACAAAAGAAAGAACTGACCTAAAAAGAGCAAGTGAACTCACAGTAATGGAGTTACAGATTTGCCCAGGCCGACTTACCCTGTGAGAAAGCCTAGGAATATCCTGCCCTTGGTTGGCTTTGCGCCTCTGAGGAAGGATCCCCAGCCTATTCAGCACTGAGCCCCATTTACATATAGTTACAAAGTTCAGCCTGGGACAAAATGTGAAAGCCATTTTGGGTTGGCCATTTCGAAGATACTTTCTCTCTTCTTGGAGACCTGGTATACGTAGAATTCACTTGGTGTTTGTATTTGGAATCCACTTGTTTACTCTTTAGGAGAGCAGCTATGTGTGTGAATTGACATCTGTTTGCTAGAAAAGTAATAGGCTTGTCCCTAACAGCTGGTATATAAGTTGCAGCCATCCAGAATAGGAAACAGGATGCCTTACGTACCCTGGGTAGGAGGAGAGGGCTCCCGAGTGCCACTTAGCTGCTCCCGTGTGCCCATGCTTGTTCCAGAGCTCCTGAGATTACGTGATAAATACCTAAGCTGGCCAAGGTCATTGTCCTTAGCTTCTGGGGAGGCTTTTGTCTGTCTCTGACTGCCACTGGGCTGCCTCCTGTCAGCTCCCTAGGGTCCTTTGCTCCCTTAATTCATCAATTTTTCTTTTCTGCCCTTCCTACTCAGAGTGTAGGACCTGAACTGCCTATTTTCTGGAGTTGAGTAATGAATACAATATTTTAGTGCCTGCTGTGTGCTCAAGATTAAGACCATCCACCAATTGGCATCTTTATGCCTGCTGTCCATTAGTTTTCTTTGCTAGTTCATCTTTTTCCAACTCAGGAGAAGGGTTGTTCCCACTCGCTACTAATGCTTTCCCAATTATCTGGGAATCATATTCTCCTCCCTGCTGGAGATCTCCTTGTCCTAGTCTTTATTCCTATCCCTTTGGTTTCCCAGGGGTTTTCTTTGTGTTCCTGTCAGTGACCCTCTTATCTCTGAATCTCATCAGCACTTGGTTCAGGCCTTGCCTCTCTGTAGAGGGGTCCATCCCACATGCACTCACACCAATCCCACAGTACCAAAGCCTTCTGATCCCTCCCCACTTCTTCATATTCAGCATTCTCCAAAAAAGAATGTGGCCCAACCTCTGTAATCTAAAATTCCTGCCAGTCACAAATCTAGTGTCCCCAGGCTCTTGCCTGTGGCCAGAGCCACTGTCCTCCTATCTGCACACTGTGGTCTACTCCACTTACCTCCAGGTCCCTGTTTGCTTTGAAAGCTGTTCAGCTTTACCTTTCCCTCCCTCTCCCCTTTGTTCCCATTTCCAGCCAGTTCTCCCTCCCCTGCAGTCCCAAATCATGTCCAAACTGGTCTTCCTAAAACTCTTACATCACCTTCCTCAGCCTACTACCCCCTGCTTCCCCAGACCCAACCTCAGCTCCCTCAGCTCCATACCCGCTCCGTAATGAGTCCCTGCCCTTCAGCAGGCCCTGGCTTCCAGGCTCCTCCTGGTTCTGTCTGGGTTTCAGCTCCTTCCAGCCACCACCTCCAACCCCTCCACTTATACTGTGCCAGTCCATGGCAATCTCTGCTTTTTCTGAACTTCAGATTGGTAGTGTACAGACAGTGCGTCATGCTGTCACCTTGCAGGGCTCACTGTCTTCCCTCTCACCTAGGCCCCGCCCCCAATCTAGCAATGCATCTGTAGTGACTAATTGAAGTAATTGACATGCATTTTTATCATCAAGAAATATTTGAGAGCCTTAGATGGAGTATTCCCTCCCACCCCCAAGATTATTTGCAGGGAGGTTGCAGGTCCCATTTGTTTGGTTTTTTTTAGTTTTTTTTTTTTTTCCTCCTAGGCAGTTTTTTAATTAACCTCTTGGCAGCTTGAAGGCCAGAAAAAATTGGTTAGTTTTTATCATCAAAGGACACATGAGAAACAAGGACTGACCCACCTTTTAATCACAATCACTCTTCCCATTCTCCTATTTGTAACTTTTGACTTTTATAGTTGATATATTTTACAGCCTATATGTACATTATAATTCAAGTAAGCACAACTAACTGTTCAGTGCATAGGAGGACTCATTTAATTCTTGGTTTCTGATTAAAAGGCTCACTAAAGGCTTCCCTTGCTCATGGAGGAACTCTTAAAACCTCAGTAGGTATCTTTACTGGTCTAGAGATGATCACAATCAAACTTGGAAAGTTTTAACCTAATAGTCACCATTAAGAAACTGGGGAGGCGCGACGGCTCACACACCTGGGAGGCCGAGTCGGGTAGATTGTGTGAGCTCACAAGTTTGAGACCAGCCTGAGCAAAAAGCGAGACCCCGTCTCTACTAAAAAATAGAAAAAACTGAGGCAAGAGAATCTCTTGAACCCAAGAGTTCGAGATTGCTGTGAACTGTGATGCTATTGCACTCTACCCAGGGCGACAGCTTGAGACTGTCTCAAAAAAAAAAAAAAAAAAAAAAAGAAAGAAAGAAAAAACTTACCCGTAGCACTCATAGCTCAGTGAGTAGGGCACCAGCCACATACACCGAGGCTGGCAGGTGCAAGCCCAGCCCAGGCCTGCTAAACAATAATGATAACTGCAACAGAAAATAGCCAGGCGTTGTGGCGGGCACCTGTAGTCCCAGCTACTTGGGAGGCTGAGGCAAGAGAATCGCTTATGCCCAAGGGTTTGAGGTTGCTGTGGGCTTTGACACCACAGCACTCTACTGAGATTGACATAATGAGAGTCTGTCTCCAAAAGAAAAAAAAAGTGAGGAACCATGCAAAGACAGTGACATAGATGGTGCTCATGGTGACCTTGCCTCCTTGAGGATGAGTTCTGTAACAGTAACATTATACTTTCTTTAAAAGGAAGTCACCATATTTTCATGACACATTTCAGATAGCCTCTTCTGGACTTTATCCATAAATATGTTATAATAGCATAAAATTTGCCAACTTGCCTTTTAAAACTTGACCTAACTTTATAAACATTTTCCCATGTTTTCACACATTGACCTTCGTGTTTGAGGTGGGACCAGGCTCAGGCAGGTTTTGATTGGGTGGAGCAGGGTGGTGATGGGAGAGGTCAGCCTATTTCAAAGATGTCCTTCTCTTACTGGCTTCATGGGTTATTTCCCTTTATAAACTCTTACAATAAAACATTAGACAAAGTAAGTTATTTCAGGGGTCTACAGACTCCCCTCTCATGCCTGCAGGTAAAACCACATCATCTCGGATGGCACCTGTGGCTCAGTGAGTAGGGCATCTGTCCCATATACCGAGGGTGGCAGGTTCAAACCTGGCCTCGGCCAAACTGCGACAACAACAACAAAAATAAATAACTATTAAAAAACAAAACAAAACAAAACCATATCACATTATCTTTATTCCTGCCTTGAAAACCCCAGGAAACTAAAACCCATGACACTGATATCCTCAGGATGGTTAGACTTCATTATGATGTGAAAGAGAAAGGCACCCATTCTGTAGAAATCTTACATGGGTATCCGTCTGTCCTTTCTGTTTTTTACTTTCCATATAGTATTCAATAAATTACATGAGAAATGCAACATTTTCTTATAAAATAGATGTTGTGTTACATGATTTTGCCCAGCTGTGGGCTAGTGTAACTGTCCCAAACACATTTAAGGTAGTCTAGACTAAGCTGTGATGCTCTGTAGCTTAAGTGTATTAAATGCATTTTCATCTCAGGATATTTTCAACTTACAGATGGTTTAGTGGGACCTAACCCCATTATAAGTCAAGTAGCTTCTGTGTAATCTCATATCCCAGGCTTGCCAAAGAAATCCCAAAGACCTATACAGTCCTGGACAACAGCCACTAGCCAGGTGTAGCTGTTTAAATTAGACTTAAATAAAATTTTAAACAGCATTTCTCTTAAATTTTATATTTGATGAATTTTTGTGCAGGTTTATGACCTCTGTATGTTAAACCTTTTTTTTTGCAGTTTTTGGCTGGGGCTGGGTTTGAATCCGCCACCTCCGACATAAGGGGCCGGCGCCCTACTCACTGAGCCCCAGGCGCCGCCCTGTTAAACCTTTTTTTAAGCATCCTCTCATCCCCCTTGTATCAGCAGCTCATGATGGTCACTTTTAGTGAGAGTCTGATTTGACACTTAACATGTACATATTGTTTATATGCTGCCTGGGTTGTGTGTTATGTTTTGCCACAAGTGCTTCATCTTCTGGTACCTGGGAGGCCCCCCCCCTTCCTTTTTTATCTCTCCCAAGACTACCTTCTTTTCCCATCTGGTCTTTTCTGGTCATTCATAGGTTTTTGTTGTTGTTTTTGTTTTTTAATTTTAGGTTAATGTGAGGGTACAATCAGATCACAATATTGAATTTGTTGTATAGTTATATCCTGCACCCAAAAATTCATAGGTTTTTCTTTAATGCTGCTACTTAATAACCATCCTTCTGGGTATACTTTATTTTCTCCTGTACTGGGGGTTCTCTTTGCAACTCTTGTCTGTTGTAAGTGGCCCTGCCTTGTCATTCTGGATGGCTGCCTGACCTACACAGCTGGGCCTCCTTGCCTCTTTAAAATTCTCCCTCCTGGACTTTGCCCTCCCACGTTCCCCTCCATGCCTCCTCTTGTCTGTCTGGCAGAGTCTTGCAGTTGCCTCCTAACTAGGTTGTGTGCCTCTATCATCCATGTTTCAAACAGCTGCCAAGAGGTTTTTAAAATACAGGTATGAGTATTTCATCCTAGGCTTTGAAGGGGGAGAGAGGGCTTCCATGAGTTTCTTTAGCCACGGCATAAAGTTCATCCCTTTATTTTTCTTTCATTCATTCATTCATTTTGAGACACAGTCTTACTTTGTTGCCCTCCATAGAGTACCCTGGCGTCATAGCTCACTGCAACCTCAAACTCTTGGGCTCAAGTTATCCTCTTTCCCTAGCCTCCCAAGTAGTTGGGACTACAGGTACCCGCCACAGCACTTGGCTAGATTTTAGAGACAGGGTCTCGCTCTTGCTCAGGCAGTCCATCCACCTCAGCCTCCCAAAGTGCTAGGATTATAGGCCTGAGTCACTACACCCAGCCAGTTCATCCCTTTTAGATGAAACCTTGACCCCAGTGTCATGCTGCCAGCCACATCTTTGCCATTTCCCCCACTCCACTCTCCCTCCTTTCTCACAACACACTGGTGTACTCTGATGGCTCCCTGGGGTTTTATCTTCCTGGGCTAGAAATGGAAAACTTTTGCAGTTAGATACAGCGTTGCCTTTTTTTTTCTTTTGCCAAGTTAAGGACATTAAAAAATGATCCCAGCTATTTATTATCTTTCTCATCTCATCTTAAAAGGGGGCACTTTCACCTAAAAAAAATTGAACTCATCATTGTAAGAAATGGATAAATTGCTTTTGCTCCATGCTGTGTTCCAGCTTTTATCATGTGACTGAAAGCTGGATCCTTCCATAAAGCTCAGGTTTGCTTTTGCCCCATTACCCTCTCTGTCCATGACTTGGACCTCTGGTGAGCCCCACAGCCCTTGAAGTGTTTGGCTCCTACTCCATTTTCCCCTGGGTTGGCGTTTCCCTCTTGTTTCCTCTGTTTCCCCTGCCTGCCAGCCAGCCAGTGAGGCCAGGGGCTCTAAAAGCTGGTGGTGGTTTTAACATCTGGACTGTTAGTAGGTTGAATGTCACATCTCAGGTTTTCACATTGATAACCAAGTCTTATCCTACATCTAGGGTGCAAAAGCACTATAGAAGATTTTAAGCCACTAATTTTAACACCTTGTAGAGAACACCCATTTTTCTGTGCCTATGGGTTGGAAACACTCAAAAGCTGGAAACTACAGGAAGTTGAGGAGACCTATTGTTTTAACTAAATGTGCTTGGTGGCTGAAGCTACAGATCGAGAAATGCAAAGAAGCTTTGGAAGTTTTAAGGCCTGACAACCTTGATACATTAATGTCCTCCCCTCCCCCCCCCACTTTTTTTTCTTTCTACAATCTAAAAAATGTTAAAAGGAAGATTTGCCTAATGGTTTCATAATGGCGGATAACAATATTTGACTACAAATTTGGGTTATACAGAATATATGATTAGAACCAATAGCATAGTACTTTCAAAGTCTCAGTGTAAGATAGATGGAACTGGAATTACTTTGCATATCCATCTCCTAGACTCTCATCCCACTGAAAGTGAATTTGGGCTAATAATGTAAAAACGTCATTACCACCATTGGCAGCTTCTTGTGCGGGGAAAGTCTTGAAAGAGCACAGCATTAAAAGTTAAATACAGGGAATTAGATACTATTTTTTTCCCCCTACATTTCTGTCTTTTGGGCAAATAGTATTTCCACTATGGCCAAGGTAGCCAATCTCTCTAACCTTTTTTGTTTTTTGGGTTTTTTTGAGAATCTTAACCCGTTGTCCAGGTTAGAGTGCCATGGCATCAGCCTAGCTCACAGTAGCTTCAAACTCTTGAGCTCAAGGGATCCTCCTGCCTCAGCTTCCTGAGTAGCTAAGACTACAAATGCCTACCACACCACCTGGAATTTTTCTATTTTTAGTAGAGACGGGGTCTCACACTTGCTCAGGTTGGTCTTGAACTCCTGAGGTCAAGGGATCTTCCTGCCTTTGCTTCCCAGAATACCAACCTGGCCTTATTTCTTTTCCTTAGGAAAGTTCTGTTTCCAGATTAAGAATATGATAGGATGGCACTGGCCTCTAAGGTAGTATATGGAAATAAATGTATTAGTTACTATAAATCAGTTAAGAAAATGAGGCTGGCTCGGAGCCTGTGGCTCAAGTGGCTAAGGCACCAGCCACATACACCTGGCGGGTTTGAATCCAGCCTGGGGCTGCCAAACAACAATGAGGGCTGCAACCAAAAAATAGCTGGGCTTTGTGGCGGGTGCCTGCAGTCCCAGTTACTTGGGAGGCAGAGGCAAGAGAATCACTTTAGCCCAAGAGTTGGAGGTTGCTGTGAGCTCTGAAGCCATGGCACTCTACCCAGGGTGACAGCTTGAGGCTCTGTCTCAAAAAAGAAAAGAAAGGCTGGGCTGGACACCCATAGCTCAGTGGTTAGAGTGCCGGCCCCCTGTTCATGGGGGCTGTTGGGGGAGGTGGCAGTTTCGAACTCAGCTAGGGCCTGCTGAACACACACACAAACATGAGACTGATCTCAAATTCTCTTTTGACTGCTATAATTTAGTTGTGGGGTTGGCAGAGCATGAAATTGGGTTTGTGTGAACATGTGTGTGTCCGAGTATAGTGAACTGCATTTTCTCTCCAGAATTGTAGTGAAGCATCTTCAAGGGCTTTGAAATAGTTTCCTCAGGCATATTCAGCAAGCATGGTAGATGCCGTTGTTTCGCAAGTTTTCTATTTTCTTTGTCTGTACAGGTTGTTCCTGACTTCATGGCTGGGAGGAAATTGAGGATGCTGAAGAGTACTTGCCGTTTGACCGGTAGGGCCAAACCGATTAGCTAGCTCCGGTTCTGTGCTGGGGCTAGGCTGGGGCTGTCACAGAGGGACCACGTAGGAAGCAGCGTTCAAGGTGCTGCCTGTGGCCTCTGCACACTCTGTCTTACTCTGTTTGTTAAGTAGCCCCATAAAAAAAAGTCCTAAAACTCACTAGCTCTGCCCTGGAGTATTGGCATAGAAATTGGGACTGGCTTCTGTCCCTCACCCCCAGCCCTTTCCTTGTGGGCTTATTTACTGTCACTTATCAGTCTCATCTCCTTTCCCCAACCCCACCCTTTTTCACCTTTGTGATTGTGAGGGGTTAAGGAGGTGGGTATTTGGTCAAGAAAGTTTCAATTTTCTTCAACTGATTTTGGAAAGATGCTTTATACCCCAGAAAGGAAGTCTGTCTAGGGGGACTGTTATAAACATCTGATTTCATCATCTTCTGATGGGATGCCAAGAAAATGGAACTCTACCCTTGTGTGGCAGAGGGTCTGAGTCCTCTGTCCTCTGATGTGTGAATTTCCTCTTGTCATCCCGTGCCATGAGTGACGTGCATAGTCTCACAACCCTCTTGTTTGAGGCACAAAAGGAGTGGATTTTGCGACTCTCCCGAGTTCTAGATATTAACAGGACAGTTCTTAGCACCAGGCAGATGGGAGCGCTTTTGAGATCAGACCTAAAAACAAATAGACATCTCCACAAAGTCAAGACTTAGGCTGGGAGGGACATCAAAGCCCACAGCCTGGCCTCGCTCCCCACACGAGGGGTCCAGTGTATTCTAGGCCATTTGATGGGTAAGCGTGTGGTGCGATGCTCTCAGTCCCAGTGCTTACAGACACTGTTAAATGTCACTGAATTCTTTTTCTTTTTTTTTTTTTTTTCTGTAGAGACAGAGTCTCACTTTATCGCCCTCGGTAGAGTGCCGTGGCGTCACACAGCTCACAGCCACCTCCAACTCCTGGGCTTAGGCGATTCTCTTGCCTCAGCCTCCCGAGTAGCTGGGAATACAGGCGCCCACCACAATGCCCGGCTGTTTTTTTTTGTTTTGCAGTTCGGCCGAGGCTGGGTTTGAACCCACCACCTTCGGTGTATGGGGCCGGCGCCCTACTCACTGAGCCACAGGCGCCGCCTGCCACTGAATTATTTTGAGAATAGTCGTGTAAACTACATGTAACTGGAACGACTATAACAAACTTCTGGGGTTTCTGGAGTTTGATGAAGATAACTCTTGGGTTTGCTGCAGTCAGAAAGCAAAATATATACGTGAACTGGAAAGTAAATTCTCTGCTCGGAAGCATCAGCCTCTCCCACACAGGCACAGGGAGTGCTCGGCTGCTGAAGCGGCAGCTGACATAGATGCTGGGTGGGTGTTGCTGGGGCATTGTTCCAGGGTACCGGAGGCAAGTATTTTAAATAAGTCAAACAGCCCCTCTAGCCAGCTACAGGAAGTCCAGCCCTCAGCTTCATGTGGTCAGCAGGAGATAATAGTGTGGACTGTTGGCGGCTGGGCCCCTCCTATCACTGGATGGCGAACTGTTAAGGGAAGATAAAAGGAAAGAGTAGGGATGTTCTTTTTGAACAACATGAAGTGCCTTTATCACATGCATTCAAGTAAATTCAAGGGGGCAAGCAAGAAATGGCTCTCTGTTTTATGATTGCAAGTATGTTGAAGAACCCTGAGAAGCAGCAGCACTTGACTTCATAAGTATGCTCAACAGTTTCACCTCATGAAACTATTGGTAGAGGCCAGTGCTTTGTTTGAGAATGTTCACATTACATATTGCTTGTGTTAAATGGGTATTTGCTTGGGTTTCCAAATGGTGTCTGACCCATGGGGACTGGGTAGATGTGTCCTGCTGTCCTTGAACTGAGCAGGTGAGCAGGCAGGGTGGCTGCGTCGGCCAGTTGCTGGGAACTACCTGGCTCTCCTGGGCTGCAAGGGTGCTTTTCTCAGCTGTGCACCATAGGGAGCACAGTTGCTGGGAACCTGTCACCTTCAGAGCCTCCTGTGTGCCTTAGGCCTCCTTGTGCTGGGCTTTCTCTAGGCCTAGCTAATATGTTCCCCCTTCCTCTGGAGAGGTTCCGGGTCCGGGAGCAGCGTGCCACCACCTCTACATCCACACACAGGCTCGTGGGAGTGGCTCATCCTTCCTGGTAGTCACTTTGGGTTTGTAGTTTAAGAAAACCCATGACTTGCCAGTTTTTTTGACTGGTTGGCTTGAGATAAATACTAACCAACCACTTACATCTCCGTGTATTTGTTTCCTTCATATACAGTGGTGAATACTTTTCTTAGAGGCAAAATTAGGGGTGGGAGGGGAGGCCATCCTTTACTTGTCATAAAGGGCAGTCTGTTAAGCTCCTGGGAGCTGGGGCATGTAAATTCACCAAGCACAGTCATTGCCAGCTGACAGTTCGTAATGTCTGATTACCCACTGTGAAATTTTGACCACAGCTGACCACTTTTCCAGTGGGCGAGGAAAGATGTGATTGCCGTCTTCCATGGCCTTCTCTAAGCTTTTAGGGGAGAAACATTCCAGACAACACTTTTATCTTCCACAAAGTCATTTTGGTTTTCTAAGGAGTGTCATTCTGAAACTGCCCTGAATTCTGGGAATTCAAAGTCCAGATCCAAGGTTAACCACCTGCTCTAGGGTTGCTTAGCTTGCAGACAGCTCCTGCTCTGGGGGAAAGTGGAGAATCCTGTTGCTGCTGCACCCTTTCTCGAGAATGTCAGAAAGGCTGGCCCAGTACCTCAGGGTCTGTGAAAGAGTTGCAGGATATTGCCTAAAACTCTCTGCAAACTGCTGCTGAACTTTACCCCAGCTTCTTCCCAGAAGTTGTAAATGTGACTGAAGATCCACCCCAGATAGGTGTCCAGAACAATCGCATTGCTACAGTGGGGCAGGCTATGAGTGTCAGCTACAGTGGGGAGAGAAGAGGTTTGGGGAACATGGGGAGGAAGAGCCATGTCCTTGTGGGAGCCTGTAGTGTGTGTGTACTTCCTTGACTAAGCAAATGTGAAGCTGACCAGGATTTGTTTCAGCAGTGAACTGAAACCGGAGGGGTTTTATTTCCTGCTCTCTCTGCTGCGTGGGGGAGTGTGTCAGCAGCTGTTCTACTCATTATTCTCAGCAGGATTGCATTTGTGATAAGCCAAATCGTATTTATTTTTGATTGTCCGACTTGTGGGCTAGGATAGGAATTTTTTTTTAAAAGATCATCAAGCTGTGCTTCTGCCCCCAAAGTTTGGTAATCCTGCAGGGGAAGCTGGTGGGTACATTGAGGGGTTGGTGTCACTCAGCCCAGAGGTTACCTGGGATGTTGGGAGATAGTGAAACATTAGCAGCTGGAACTGGAGGGTGTACTGTGTGTAAAGTATTGTGATACTTACTTCTGTGTTTTCTGTATGGTAAGATGACAAGAGCAGGTATTATGTACTATCCCTTCTTTCCAAATGGGAGAAATGAGGCCTGGAGAGTGCAGAGACAACATCGGTGGCAAGCCAAATTTCTAAAGCCAAGATGTAGGACTCCACATCATGGGCTCATTAAGTTACCCCATGATGGTTTATTCGTGTTTATGGTTCTGTTCTTGCAAAATGGACTGGCCTCTTAAAAATACACAATATGGAAGAGAGAAGAGTCTTCTAAGCAGGCTTCCCTTCCATTGCAAGACTGTAAGCTTTTTGTTTTTTCTTTGGAGACTCACTCAGTCACCCTGGGGTTAAGTGTAGTGGTGTCATAGCTCACAGCAACCTCAAACTTTTGGGTTCAAATGATCCTTTTGTCTTAGCCTCCTGAGTACCTGGGATTACAGGTGCTCCCCTCCCCCCAACGCCCAGCTAGTTTTCCCATTTGTAGGGACAGGATCTCTGCTCAGGCTGGTCTCCACCTCCTGAGTTCAGACAATCCATCCACCTCATCCTCCATCATGCTAGGATTACAGGCGTGAGTCGCCATGCCCAGCCAGGTTTTTTTTTAACTAGTGGTTCCCTACCATCTGCTTTAATACAGCAACATCATTACTTTATCAGCCCTTATTCTATCTGAGAGCCGCTCTACTTGTTCAGTGCTCTGGTTTAAAGAATGATAGCATTCCAAAAGTGTTTTCTTGCCTTCCCACCCACAGCCTAGTCATGATAGGGGGGTCCCTGCCCTGTAGAATGGATGTACCCCTCTTCCACATACCAGTCCTGCAGCTTTTCCAGCTGGCTCTTTGTTTTTTTTTTTTTGGAGACAGTCTCACTTTGTTGCCTGGTAAAGTGGTGTGACATCACAGCTCACAGCAACCTCCAACTGTTGGGCCTAAGCGATTCTCTTGCCTCAGCCTCCCAAGTAGCTAGGACTATAGGTGCCTGCCACAATGCCAGGCTATCTTTTTTGATGTTGTTGTTGTTGCACTAGTCATTGTTATTTTAGCTGGCTTGGACCAGGTTTGAACCCACCAGCCTCGGTGTATGTGGCCCGTGCCCTACCCCTGAGCTGTGGGCGCCGCCTGCAGCTGGTTCTTATGTGTCTCCAGCATTTATTCTTTAATGGGCTGAGCCCCTCCCATACCCTCAGCTGTTTATTTTCCTACTGACTTGGTTTTCCCAATCCTCTAGTTTACTTATCACTTTTCTCAGGGCAGCGCCTGTAGCTCAAAGGAGTAGGGCACTGACCCCATATGCTGGAGGTGGCGGGTTCAAACCCAGCCCTGGCCAAAAAAAAAAAGTTCTGAATGGTTTTTCATTGATCTCTTTGTGGTATAGTGGAAAGTACAGGAATTTTGGAGTTGGACAACCCCAGGCTAAAATCTTAGCCCCGCTCCTTTAGAGCCATGTCATAGCCAGCAAATAACCTAATTGCTACCTTGTAAGATTTGAGGAAGGATTAAGTGTGTATAAAGTGTCTAACACATATTTGACACAGGGTTTATGTCGTAAATAGCTATTACCCAGTAGTTATTGGGCATAGAGGGGCTCTAGAAGAAACCTAATTGGCTACACACTAGACTTCTTATACTCTCAACATCCTTCTTTCTGTTTTTAAATTCCTCTACCAAGATGTGTTGTAGAGGCTTCCCCACCCTTTCTTGTTCCTGTGTCTACCTGATAAGCCAGTAGAGCAGATCTTAGGGTGTGATGGGGTGGAACTGGTAAACTTAATCCCCTGCAGGATTCAGCCTTGGCCCAAGAGATCCTTCCCTGCCCTAGGGATAGGTGAGGCTGCCCTGTCTGCCCTCTGCCCCCAAGGTCCAGTGTAGGTGCCCCCTTATTAGACACTGGCTACCCACTCCCTTTCCCATCAATTTCCTTATGCAGAGTGGAGAGTGGAGGGTAGAAATACAGGTTTCTGCTAAAATAGGCAAGGCAAGAAAGTGATAAAATACCAGGTCCTGGTGGGCAGGCTGAAAAATAGTGTTTAGGAAAAGTTTGAGCAAGGTCCAAGGAAGACTCTGCTCTTCCCACAGCCAGGCACTGCGTCCCCCTCCTGACGGAGCAGGGTGCTGTGTGACAAATGGCTGTCAAGTGGCAGCTGCATCTTGGCCTCTGGAGTCTGGCAGTAGTTAGGTCCTGGCAGGGAGACATGCTCCCTGGAGATGAACAGCAAGAAGTGGAGTCAGCTTTTTCATAGTCTTCACTTACCAGCAGAAAAGCTTGTAAACGGGGACTCTGCTGCATTTCCTTCCTCTGAATCCTACGGAGAGGTGCAGGAAGAAGAATGGGGGTGTCACAGGATGGTTAATCCAGCATCTACCAGAAAATCTCTCTACCTTTCCACTAGTTCATGATTTCAGCACTCAGTTTAATCTGACTGACGTAGATAAGATTGGTAGGCAGGGACCTTGTTTCCTCAGTAAACACTTGCCACCTTGCTGAAATTGGATTTAATGTAACAACATGTCCAGGTGATTTTTAAGAGAAATTGTTTCCCAAGTAGAGCTTGTCACTTTGCCCGAGCTGCTCCTTCCCCTACATTTTACTGAACATTAAAGTGTTGTTTTACCAAAGGACAGCTGACATTCCTTTTAAAATGGCATGTCGGCAGCTTGTTATTCCTGTTAAAATGCTTTAGGTCAAGACCACTGGGGTACCTGAGATCTGATCAGAGTATGGAGCAGCCATCCTCTAGCCCAGTGGTTCTCAACCTTCCTGATGCCGCAGCCCTTTAATACAGTATCTGTGGGTTGAGAACCGCTGCTCTAGCCTATGGGAGTGATCTCTGTTCCTTTTCCTCCCTCCACCCATGGGTCCTGATGGGATGTAGGTGGTGAGTGTCTGTTGGTGAGCTGGGATGGAGCCTCAGTGCTGCCTTTCCTCAGGGTCATCTTCCTAACCCCTCTCTCCTCTTACCCCTATTGCACATTCCTTACTTCCCCAAAATAGCAGAGAAGCCAGGGAGGGTGGTCAGTGCCTCCAGAAATCCTGGCTGAAGAACATTTTCAGGGAATCTGCCAGGCATGGCAAAAGTCTTTTGGTGGATAGATGGCTTTCAGGACCCAGAGCAAGTGAAGGCCCATGTGAAGTTCTCCTTCTTGTCCTTAGGAAGCAAGATATAGGCCCTGCATAAATTCACCTCTTTCCCCCCTTATTTATTATTTATTTATTTAATTTGGTTTTGTTGTTATTTTTGAGACAGGGTCTTACTCTGTTGCCCTGGGTGGAGGGCAGTAGTATTATCATAGCTCACAGCAACCTCAATCTCCTGGGTTCAAGCAATCATTTTGCCTCAGCCTCCCAAGTAGTTGAGGACTACAGGCCTGTAACCTCATGTCCAGCTTCATTTTTCTATTTTTAATAGGCATGGGGTCTTGCTTTTGCTCAGGTTGGTCTTGAACTCCTGAGCTCAAGCCATCCTCCCACCTTGGCCTCCCAGAGTGCTACAGTTACAAGCCTGGCCTATTGTTATTTTTGCTTGTGATAAATAAACCCAAGGTTAGAATTGGGAGGTCTCTGCTCCAACACCTTGTGTTTTTGCCCCAGGGGGTGTGCGTGTGTGATAAATGAGCAGCTCCTCCCAAAGCCACCTATGAAGGTTGGTTTTGTGCTACCCTCCTTCCTAAGCTGGTTCTCAGGGCTAGACTCTGCTGTAAGTACTTACTGTGCCCCCACCACCCCCCTTCTGATACTGTAGGTCTGGGGTGGGGCTGAGAATTTGCATCTGAGACCCAGGGCTGTGTGTTGCTGCTCTTTGGCGGTGGAGGTAGGTTGGGGGTAGTTAGCTTCTCCCTGTGCCGTGTCAGTGGACCAGTTAATCAGCCCCTCAGACAGTAGGGGCTGTCTGGGATGTTAAGCAGAGCCTTGTGGCTTCCCTCCAGCCTCCCTTGCCTGGCTACTTCTATATGGGGGCAAAGAACATGAAGTGCCCCATGACTTTGCACAGCAAGGGTTGTGTTTTCAAACTCTTGCCTGCTGCAGTGAACCTTTTAGTCTGAGGTGGAAGTCCAGTCCTGCATCTTGCCAGAGAGAGAAAGGCAGAGGTGGAGGTGGGAGGGGGGAGAGCTCCTTTTCTTCTGCAGTACACAGATGTAAACGGAATGCTGGGTCCTGAGCATCTGGAAAGGCAGCCGTGATTCAGGATGAGATTGTTGGTCTCAGGATGAGAGAATGGGACTAAGGGAGTGCGTCTGTGCTCTCAAGCCCTGTGCCAGGACTCACACATTTTGTCCAAAAGAAATTTAATAGGGTTCGGAAACTGGATCCAGCTTTGCTCTACTACTTAACAGCTCTAGGATCTTTGAGACAAGTGACTTAACTCCTCTGCACCTTAGTTTCATGGCTGTACAGTGGGAATAATCCTCATAGAGTAGGGCTGTTATTGTGAGGATTAAATGAGATAGAACACTTGGCATGTGACACATAGTGCCCAAAATTTGTTGGCTGTGATGATTATTATTAAGTATGATGGCAGAGTTAGGAGAAAGTGTGCTCTGGAGTTTAGAACCAAGAGCCACAGGTCATTGGAAATCAGAGTGACATCATGTGGAAGGCTGTCCTGAGGGTCAGGGATGAAGTGCAGATGACATTGTGGGGTGGGGGACTGGTGAGCAAAACAAGGCCAGAAGGTAAACTGACAGGGCATGGAGAGCCTTCAATGGCAGGTTGAAGAATCTGACCATTTCCGGTAGTATTGAGGGAATGAGAGTGTTTAGGAGCTCAGCAGCCAACTAAAAAGGAGGCCCACATACATATCACGGGGTTTGGGTTTGCCGCCCCTATACCTGTGCACGTCTGTCTTGTATGTACCCAGGGTTGTCTCTCCCGCCTCTGCTCAGCAAGCAGTCTCTCCTCACCCAGGGGAGCAGCTCACGGTGCCCAGTTGTGCACTGCCTGTTCAGATGCTGAGAGGGGCCTCGTGACACTCGATGGTTCCTTCTTACCAAAGTCTGTTCCAGTCGTGGGTGGGGGGTAAGTGACTTTCAAGGGCTGCTGCCCTATCCAAGGCACAGCCTGAACCCCAAGCCAAGAAACACATCAACTTCCTGGAACTCAGAACTGTCATCACAGCTGTCTCAGCCTTCAGAGAACGTGTGTGGCTGTCCTGGTTTGAAGAGACAGTTTTGCCCCAAGCTTTACAGGAAGGGGATTTGGTTCTGTCTCAGCTGAGCCAACACGCAGCCTATTCTGCAAGGGATACCTTTGCTTCTCCATAGTAGTTCAGGCCATTTTGATATCCGAAATCAGAGTGACATCATGTGGAAGGCTGTCCTGAGGGTCAGGGATAAAGTGCAGATAACATTATTCTGGGACTCTTTAATTTCTCTGAACACAAGCTTTTTTTTTTTTTTTTTTAAGAGACAGAGTCTTACTTTGTTGCTCTCAGTAGAGTGCTATAGTGTCACAGCTCACAGCAATATCCAGTTCTTGGGCTTAGGAGATTCTCTTGCCTCAGCCTCCCGAGTAGCTGGGACTACAGGCGCCCGCCAGGCTATTTTTTGTTGCAATTTGACTGGGACTGGGTTCGAACCTGCCACCCTCGGTATATGGGGCTGGCTTCCTACCCACTGAGCCACAGGTGCCACCCTGAACTCAAGCTATTTTAATTGAGCGTAGATTGTCGTAGGTTGGCCTGAACCTGTCAGCTAAGCTCTTACACAGCATGGACCATCCATACCAAGCCTTTGTGGCCATTGTTGACACTCAGCACTGTACTCATCCCAGTAAGTATGTAAAGGTTGTCGTTCTGTGGTTTGTGGGAACATTTTTCTAGGGCCCCAACCATCATCCTAAACTTATTCTCTGTTTTCTAGGGCCCTTAGGCTAGAGTTTAGATTTCTATTCAAGAACCTTCAGGTTTCTCAGAACCTGGGCCTTGGAAGCCCTTTGTTTATGGACCATCTTCCTTTTTATCTTTCATCTCTTCACTGCTATCTCCTTGGACCTGGAGACCCACCCCTTAATCTTTTCTTTCTGGCTTTACATAGCATTGTTCCTTATCTTCCTAGAGCTAGGGGCTGGCCTTACCCTCGCCTTAGGCATCTTGGAGGAACCTCTGCCCCCTCCTGTGTTCTGTGGGAATGCAAATCCAGAAAGTCAGCATCTCACACCCCTGGGTCCCAGCGGGTTGGTTACATTTCACCTACAGAAGTCATCTTCTAGGGCACAGCCACATCCAGTCTTTCTGTTTTCCTGAGGGAGTGGTGACGGAGGTAAGGGGTATCTTGAAGTTTCTTCCAAGAATTGTCTTCTACTTTTCCACACTCCAAGTTGTATGAATCCCTTAGGCCTAACAGTACCCAAAACAGACAGGGTAGTGACTCTTGCTATTTGGCTTAATTGCAAGACATTCTCAATATTCAAAAGTATCATTTTTTCCTGCCATGTCCTGTGTTTGAGGGAAGCTTCTTGGAAGACTTTTTTTTTTTTTTTAGTATCTTATGTAAATGAGAGGAAGAACCCAGTCTATATCTCAATGTAAGTCTTAGCTACAATCCTGAAATTCTTTTAATGTAATTAACTTGTTTGTATATTTGGGACCATTTCACTCTGTTATTTATTTATTTGAGATAGTTTTGCCCTGTCCCCCAGGCTAGAGTGTCAGTGCCTCAGCCTGGTTCAGCAATCTCAAACTCCTGGACTCAAGCAGTTTTCCCACCTCAACCTCCTGAATACCAGGGACTACAGGCACCTGCCATGAGGCCTGGCTAATTTTTCTGTTTAAAGGGTTCGCTCTTGTTCTGGTTGGTCTTGAACTCATCTGCTCATTTGATCCTCCTGCCTCAGCCTCCCAGAGTGGTAGGATTATAAGTGGGAGCCACTGCACCCAACAGTCTAGAAATTTTTTTTTTCTTTTGTAGAGACAGAGTCTCACTTTATCGCCCTCAGTAGAGTGCTGTGGAGTCACAGCTCTCAGCAACCTCCAGCTCTTGGGCTTAGGCGATTCTCTTGCCTCAGCCTCCCGAGTAGCTGGGACTACAGGCGCCCGCCACAACACCTGGCTATTTTTTGATGCAGTTTGGCTGGGGTCAGGTTTGAACCCGCCACCCTCAGTAAATGGGGCTGGCACCCTACTCTCTGAGCCACAGGTGCCACCCCACTTTTAATTCCAGAGATTTGTCTCCGACCTTGAAGCATGTTTTTATTAATTACGTAGAGCTGTAGTTCATTTCATTTATGTGGAGATCTTGGCAGTTTCTAGAAAGAAGACCATGGGACTGCGCGAGCTCTTGAGACTTTCTAAAAAAAACTTGGCATTAATTTAAAAATGCATCACTTTGCTTCCTTTTTAAAGACTAATTTCAGCTCAGATATCTTTAGGTTTAGATGGATGGGGATGATTGAAAGGATATTTTGTCTTTTTTTTTTTTTTTTTTTTGGTGTCAAAGTCTCACCTGGGTCAAAGTCGCCCTGGGTAGCATCATCACAGCTCACAGCAACGTCAAGTGATCCTCTCTTACCTCAGCCTCCCAAGTAACTGGGACTGCAGGCACCCACTACAATTCCCAGCTAGTTTTTCTATTTTTAGGGTCTCACTCTTGCTCTGTCTGGTCTCTAACTCCTATGCTCAAGCAGTCCACCCACCTGGGCCTCTCAGAGTGCTGGGATTGCATGTAAGCATGAGCCACCACACTCAGCTTATTTATGGATTTCTAAAAACTCTAGGAATTTTAATAAAATTGACTTGATGTATAGTTGAAAGGAGGGCAGGCAAAACAAGGATTCTTACCCTTCGTGTGTGTGGGATGTTTATAATGTTCATCTGATTCTCCAAGGAGGGTCCTGCAGAACACTACTAGGGTAATGATAAGGGTATCTCCAGGTTTGAGAATCTCTATGCCACATTCAGAGGTCATCCCTTGAGTTGTTTCTTATTTTTTATTTATTTATTATTATTATTATTATTTTTTTTTTTTTTTGTAGAGACAGAGTCTCACTTTATTGCCCTCAGTAGAGTGCCATGGCATCATCACACAGCTCACAGCAACCTCCAACTCCTGGGCTTAGGTGATTCTCTTGCTTCAGCCTCCGAGTAGCTGGGACTACAGGTGCCCACCACAACACCTGGCTATTTTTTGTTGCAGTGTTGCCGGGGCAGGTTCGAACCCGCTACCCTCAGTATATGGGGCCGGTGCCCCACCCAATGAGCCACAGGTGCTGCCCCCTTTGAGTCTTTTTTTGTTTCCTTATACTTTGTTTAAGATCCAAAGAACTTAACTTCTCTTCCCTTCTTCTCTTCTTTCTCTGTTTTTTTATTTTCTTTTGAGACAGTCTCACTGTGCTGTTCTGGGTAGAGCATCATGGCATTAGCCTAGTTGATAGAAACCTCAAACTCCTGAGTTTAAGGGATCCTCCTGCCTCAGCCTCCTGAGTAGCTAGAACTACAGGCAGCTGCCACCTCACTTGACTAATTTTTCATCTTTTCTTTTCCTTCTTTCTTTTTTTTTTTTTTAAAGTATAGATGGGGTCTTGCTTTGCTCAGGCTGGTGTTTCTTTTCTTTTCCTTCTTTTCTTTCTTTCTTTTTTTTTTTAAAGTATAGAATAGGTTTTTTTTAAAGTATAGTATAGGTTGCAGCTCACAGCAACCTCAAACTCTTGGGCTTAAGCAATTCTCTTGCCTCAGCCTCCCAAGTAGCTGGGACTACAGGCACCTGCCACACTGCTTGGCTATTTTTAGAGCCAGGGTCTCCCTGTGGCTCAGGCTGGTCTTGAAATTGTGAGCTTAGGCGATCCACCCACCTTGGCATTTCAAAGCGCTAGGATTACAGGTGGGAGCACTGTGTCCAGCCTCCCAAAGAACTGTTCAAAGAGAAAGGCTCAAAGAAAAAGATGAAGAATTTTGAAGCAATGTGGTGAGAAATAAGGAAAAAAACTGTCCTGGGAAAAGCACAGGGTAGAAAAGGTTGGTGGGGTTTTCTCACCTCCTGCAGGCTGGTCCAGCACAAGGGTTTTCCTGCTGAAACGCACAATAACTATTTATGGACAAAGTAAGATTCAGAACAATTGCTATGGGACATAAATGGGCAGCTTGTCTCCAGACACTCCAAAAGGGGATAAAAGTGAGAAAACACACCAAGCAGTTGTTTCTCAACAGGTGTTGTCCGCATGGGGTTTATGTTACTTCTTGAGTCTTCTCGCAGTGTTTTCCATCTTCAGCTTAGCTGAAGGATGCTGTGTTCAGAGCCAGAGAGAACACACGGCTGAATGCTGTAGCTTGGGGAAATGCTACATTCCAGTTTTCTCCAACTTTGGCCATGACCAGACACAGCTTTCTCCCAGAGTTTTGAGGGGTATTGACACCCCCAAACAGACTTTCTTAAGCTCTTGACTGGCATATGAGACAGTTTCTGCATCTTTCCTACAGAAAAGAAGATGGCTGTGTTTGGTGCTATTTGATGTATGTTATAAACATTTCCCACTCCCGTGGGAAAGAAAAGATGTAATAATTTTCCTTTTACATTAAGGCACTGTTTAGTTGCATATTTCCTTCTTTCTTCGGCTCTCTTCTTTTCCTCCTACTGTTTCTGAGAGCATTGATTGCTGTCTTGTCTCTTCCCATTAAACTAGTAGTCTGCCAGCATCTATTATGAACACGCCATTAGGACGCTCGAAACTCTTCCTGGAGCCAGCAGTTTGAGCCATTCTCACCTGGCATTGCCCTTAACATTACTGGACTATGGTTGGAGGTGGGAAGGGTCCTGCCCAAGGCACACTCAGCTCCAGTGGCTCTTGCTTGGATGCTAATGGAGCAGCTCTGGGTCGAATTGGCCAAGAGCCAACAGCTTGCTTATAATTGCAGGCAGGGGATGGGAAAGGTTCTCTTGTCCTAATTTGTGACTCCCAGTGATGTTAAATAGTGGATCATTTCTGGTCTTAACCCCCTTTTAATGTCATCCTTTCTCATTTTTGTAGGTTGCTCCAATTATGTCCTCCAGGAGTAGTGGTTCTGAGGTGTGACCCTGCCCACGTCTGGGCCCAGCCAGTACCAGCTCCTCAGTAAGGAGGGCAGCTTGATAACACAAAGAAAGCAGGTCAGTGAAACTTTATTGACTTTGCTTGAGTCACAATAACATTGAATGTTGAGTCTTCTGTGACCTCCCCACATTCCCTTTAAGTTGTCCTTCATCTTTTCCATACCCTCTGAGGCTTTGGTGCTAAACTGTATTGAAACTGTAACTGTGACTTGCTGGTTCTTTTTTTTTTTTTTTTTTTGGAGACAGAGCCTCAAGCTGTCATCCTGGATAGAGTGCTGTGGCATCAGCTCACAGCCACCTCCAATTCCTGGGCTATAGCGAGTCTCCTGCCTTCGCCTCCCAAGTAGCTGGGACTACAGGCACCCACCACAACGCCCGGCCATTTTTTGGTTGCAGCCATTATTGTTGTTTGGTGGGTCCAGGCTGGATTTGAACCCGCCAGCTCAGGTGTACGTGGCTGGCGCCTTAGCTCGTTGAACCACAGGCGCCGGAGCCGACTTGCTGGTTCTTCTTGATCTGATGGGCCCAAGGTGTGAGGTGAGAAATCTCAGCAAGGATGCAGAGGGCTTGTCTCTCAGGAAGCAGCCGTGCAGACTCCTCATTTGCTGCTTCTTTCTCCCTCTCTCCCCTCAAGTTCAGACCCTGTGCATTAAAACTGGAACATTGGCCTCTTGGCAGATCTGTGTCTTGGGAATTTCATTTGGGTTTTCAGAGATCTGTGATTCCAGGTGAGAGGATTATATTAAAACAGGGACAGTGATTTTTATTTTTAATTTGTTATTAGTATTAGCATTGAGTGTGAGGGGGATGTCAGGGGGAGGAAATGGTATAGGAGAGAAAATGAAAAATCTAGGATTATAAGAAATATCCAGAAAGAAAACATGCTTTGTGAATGGGCCTTTAAACAGTCAAGCTATTTTTCATTTGCCGAAGCTGATAATCAGAGATTTTAGGTTTGTTGGTTGGGGTTGTTGTTTGAGTATAGTCCAGGACGGCGCTTGGAGTCGGTAAGATCGGCTAATACTGGCCAGCCTCCTCTGGTTAAATTATCACGTAGATGAGCTTTTGTGTTCTGGTGGATTTTTTTTTTTTTCTAACATGGAACAATGAGCTGTATTGTACATTGCACCAGTTTCCTTCTGCTTCTGCCCTGCTCCCTGGTACTCAAATATAAGACACAGGAACAAACTGAAGTACAATCTTGTTACAGCCCCAGGGGCTGGTTGTTGGTTGCTTCTGAAACAGCTTCTCAGGGATGAGTCCAATGACTTTTCTTTTCTAACTGTATAGCTGGGAATTTCATTTTGTTAATTGTATGGTCAGATCAAAGATGAGAAGTGCATCTACTTACAAAAATTGCTCTTAAAGTAGGAAAAGGAAGTAAATGTAGGTGATCTTGGTGTCGTCAGTGGGTAGTGTCACACTTTACACTTTATCCCCAAGGAGGAAATAAATTTAGCAAATGTCTTCCTGTCCAGACAAAATGGGAAACGAGCTTTCATGACTTTTCTCCTTTTCAAGTGGGATAAGCCCTTGCAACTTTCAGCTGTTATGTTGGTTAGCTGTAGTGACTACTGCTAGGCATTCTGTATTTAAGGCCTTCGGAGGTTTGCAAGAGTATAGCTTTGCTATCATAATGACTGCATGAACTCTTACTGGCAGTTTGGTTTTGTTTAGTGAATATATTGTTGTCGATTTGCCTGTTGCTTATTTCCCTTCTCCTGACTTTCTTCCTTTATTCAATGATAGGATTAGTGTATATTTTTTCTAACTTACAATTTTACATTGAAAGGTTTTTACCCTGTTCCCAGATTTGAGTTAACTCTACTACATTTTTTTTTCTAAATGTAGTGATAGGACAAAAGCAAGATCTTTAAAACTCTTAGTAGAAATTGGTAGAAAGGTTCATTTTCTTTTTACTGATTTCTAGTCAGTTATTTCATAACTTTCTGCACATTAAGATTATGGTAGAGGGCGGCACCTGTGGCTCAGTGGGTGGGGTGCCGGCCCCACATACCGAGGGTGGAGGGTTCAAACCCGGCCCCGGCCAAACTCCAACAACAAAAAAAATAGCCAGGTGTTGTGGTGGGCACCTATAGTCCCAGCTACTCGGAAGGCTGAGGCAGGACAATTGCCTAAGCCCAGGAGTTGGAGGTTGCTGTGAGCTGTGTGACTCCACAGCACTCTACCAAGGGTGATGAAGTGAGACTCTGTCTCCACAAAATAAATAAGTTAAATAAATAAATAAAAGATTATGGTAGAGATATTTAAAAGAATAAGGTGAATTCAGTATTGAAGATGTCCATTTTTGAATCAAATTCATAATTACATGCTGATTGACTTGAAAAATTCCAGGGAACTGGCTTGGCACCTGTAGCTCAGCAGCTAGGGTGCCAGCTCCGGCCTGGGCCTACCAAACAACAATGACAAGTACAATCAAAAAATAGCCAGGTGTTGTGGCGGGCGCCTGTAGTCCCAGCTACTTGGGAGGCTGAGGTAAGAGAATCGATTAAGCCCAAGAGTTTGAGGTTGCTGTGAGCTGTGATGCACGGCACTCCACTGAGGGTGACATAGTGAGACTCTATCTCAAAAAGAAAGAAAAAAAAATTCCAGGAAACTGTTGATACTTTTATTAGCAATGCATTAAGAAATAGAAGATGTTCTGTGTTTGTACATACTTGTATGTGTGCACACTATATAAAGTGTGGTCTGCATGTTTTTTCCTCAGGAGAAATCACCCCAGTAAACTTTCTAAGAAAGTTAAAAACAGGACGTTTGAAGCATATTTTCAATAAATTTAAATGATCTGTTAGTATGGGGAACCTCATAGAAAGATACCAACCAGTTTGGGTTTTTTCCTTTAATTTTGGCCATAGCTTTCAGCCCATTGTGGAGAAAGATGGAGATTAGAGTGTGGGGGAGTTGTTACAAATTGTATTTTTCTATAGTCAAAACTTTTACCTGCCATTTAGAAAACCATTTGGTTCACATTAAATGTGAAGGTATATTTTGTGTCTTAAAAAGTACTGTTCCTAAGATTGTCTCTCGCCTATTTGATAGGATTTTGGGTTGCTCCTTCTCAGCTGAGGGAAGCATTATTATAAAGTTCTAGCCCCAGACCTTTCTTGTACTGCTCATTAGTAGCTGCTCTGGATGTTACCATTTGTCATAACATAGGTTGCATCCCTTAAAGTTAGAGGAGGAAATCACCAGAAATCATATTCTTTCTTGTGTTATTTCTATGCATTCTCTCTCTCTCTCTCTTTTTTTTTATTGACATTCTCTTTATAGCTGGGATGTTGAGCCTGATCTTTGGCTGCTCTTGTGGACTTGTAGAATTTATTAACCCACTCTGTAGGATAATAAGATGTTAAGATAATTTAGATATTACTGGTAGGCCTTCAGCTACAGAATATCTTCCCAGATAAAACAAGGAAAACGATTTACCTATTGACTTCTTGCCTGTTGGCACCAGTACTTCTAGTTAATTTTGATAAGTCCATAGGCCATAGTTTTCCCTTTGCTTGGCCTCTTTATGTTACTAGCTTTCTTTTTGGGTCTAACCTGGTATTGTCTAGATTCTAAGCTTTTTGTGAATGCCTTAACTGTTTTGTCTTTGGTCAGTGTTAGGTGATGGGGGAGGGGGTATTCAGGGGGAGCCTGACCACCCCTGGGAGGGTTACTGCCCAGTGTGAAAGAAAATTTGAGGTATGTGGATAAATACGAGCTTCGAAAAGTAAAATACTGTGCAGTGAGGCAATAGTACTCTGAGGTCATCGAGTCAAGGTTGAAAACCATAGAGTGTGGTCTGGGAAGAAGAAAAGACTTAAACATTGCCTCCCATATGTACTTTCTGTATGAATATAGTTAAAGATTATGGCAGATACATAAACAGTTTCCATTTTTTCATCTCAACGTGAAAAGATGTTAATTGAACCTTTTTGTCTTTGTTTCCCTTCCAGTGTCCACGAGTGGCACCAAGAGAAAGAAAAACAGGTCAACACAGACTCATTTCCTACCCCATGTGGATGACAGCTATTGTGGGGGGAAATTTCATAGTATATCAATTGGGGCAGAAGATGGAGGTAATTAGCTTGTGTGTGTGTGTGTGTGTCTGCGGTGGGGATGGGGTCTTTTTTCTGTTTTCTGGGGTATATTACTTACTTGTATTATTTTTTTTAGGAAACAAGATTTTATACATCAGTTTGAAATTTGATTGTAATTCTGATAGGGTTGGCTTCTCAAATCTTTTAAAACATTTAGGCTTCTCAGTAAAATCACTGTATTGCAGCAGTGGAGTTAAATGAAACCTGAAGTTTCTCATCACTAGTTTTAGATCTAGAACCTTCACGGAGTATTAAATAAGCCCAGGGTTTTTTTGGAGGATGCTGGGATGCTGGCCCGATGGCAGCTCTCTGGATTTCCTCATTGTTGGCTTGGCTTTTCCCATTTCCACCTAACAAAGACTAGGAAAGGCAAAAAACCTGCTTCCTGTGACATTGAGTGCCATCTGTGACATACACTCAGAAGGAAAGCAAGGTTATTGGTTATTTTTTGGTACATTGAGATTTCATTTACATGAAAGTTTCAGTCATTGTTGGCATGAATATGGGCTTGAACTGAATAAGGAGGGTGTCGGACATTGTTGAACCTAGTTTATAGTTAAAGTATTGTGGCCAGCGCCCCCTGGCTATGACAGAAGTCTAAACTTCCCATCGTCATATCAGCAATTTCCAATTTTCAGTTTTATGGCAGAGGCTTCTTAGAAGCTTAAACCCTTGTCCCAATGACGTCAAGTTTGCCTGTTGGCTTGGAAGGTTCAGACCTGTCTTCCATCAATACCATGATGTCAGCGGTAATGAGTGTAGGGAAGGTCGCTGAGA